>ML777056.1:0-47283 GCA_009831015.1 Picea engelmannii | reverse complement strand
AAATGTATTATTTTTTATTATTTTAATTATATTTCTTTTTACCCTAACCCTTGCCTCAAAGTATAAATATGCACCCCTCCCCCTTCACTTGTTACTACATTCACTCTCTCCTATGTTAAGTGAAGGATTGCTCTGAGCTATTTCTCTTTAGGTCTACGGCCTTCCTTGACAGTTCATATCGGCCTCTCCTCTTTGTTGTTGCTAGGTCACCTTGTGTTGTTGTGTTGAGGTCTGTCCTTTTGTTGTTGCCAAGAAATGTGTGTTGATATGTTGAGGGATATCCTTTTGTTGCTAACAGGTTGAGGGTTACTACTTCTATATATACCCTCCTTCATCTATCTAAGACTGCCACCCTCTCTCCTCACTGCTACAGGCAGCCTTCTCTTAAGTGGCGGACCTCCTTCTTGAGGTTACTATCCCTTTCTCAGGGTAGAACTGGAACCTAAGGGCCGCAGCCTCCTTACTGGGGTTCTGGACCTCTAATATTGGCAACCGTTCACCTCTTGTTCAGATCTGGATCTGCCTGCCCTTCCCACTCATGTTGTCCTGACTGTTTGTAGCCTTGATAAGGGTTTACTTCCAGTTTTTGTGTGGGATTTTCCTTTATGGCATAACAATCCTTAGCCTTGATAAAGATTTTACTTCCAAATTTTTGTATGGGGTTTTCATGGTGGCATTTCAGTCCTCTTTTCTCACTGTTAAAGATCTAATCCTTTTTGAGGTAGATCCATGACTTTCAAACTTATCTGAGCATATTACAGTAGCCTATCATCTCTCATATGTGGCATGCTTACACAGAGGTAAGATCATGAAGAGGTAAGTTATTGTTTACAACCCTATTGTTTTTCTTATACTTAGATCTATCTACTGTACATGTTTAGAATTAATTTCTAGTTCAAATCCAAGTGCTTTGCTCACTCAGAAATTGTTCATGGTTTAGATCTAACTACTTTACATGTTCAGAATTAATTTCTAATTTAGATCTAAGTGTTTTGTTCACACATAAATTGTTTAATATGACTTAGATCTATTTACTATACATGGTCAGAATTAATTTCTAAGTTCAGATCTAACCACCTAGCATACTCAGAATGTTTTAGGAGTTCAAATTTGTATAAATTTAATGTGTTCATGCTGATCTTGTCTACAGAAAATTTGAAAATTAAATTCTTGTTTTCTTTCCCTAATTCTAACAGATATGTGTGAGCATAATGATGGCGGTCAGTCAAGTGAGGGATAATTATTATTATGTCGCCGCCAGGAGAATGACCATAAATAACTTTCAAAGAACTTTAATGTTAATCATGATCAATAATCACACCTTTTGTGGGAAGTACAAGTTCAAATACCAATGTTCAAATATGTTTAAGGAAGAATACTCTGAGTAGTCTAAATTTGTTCACATTTTATAAATATGACATGTACCATAACTTTGTTACTTTCCCTTGTGTTGGATATAACCGGAATGATAGCCTCTTTTTAAAAAAAGGAAGTCTAAGAACACAAAAAAAAACTTATCATATATAAAAAATAAACTTCCATACCACAGGCAGAGCCACTACTGCCAGCAGGCGTCCATAGCCTCGATAGGGTTTCCTTTTAACCCATAGATGAGCTAGTATCCTCAATAAATAGTTTGAACTGTCTTTTCCCAAAAAGGCCACTATCCTGGTTTGGTATCTAGATAACGACAATGCCACTCACTATATCAAAACCTAAGTGAACAAGCTGACTCGTGATAAGACCTCTTGTCCTTTGACACTAAATACCAAAGGCCATTGCCCTGGTGGGAATGCCACTTATGTTAATATCTTATGATCATGTTAGGTTGTCTCATGATGAGATCCCCTATCCTTTTTGATAGAAGGTCATTTTATTTATTTATATTTATTATTATTTCCCTTTTTTTTTAAGGTAGGCTCATCTACTCCTTAAGAGTGTGGGATGGCATAAGAAGTGTAAGACTTCCAAGTAAAAATGTGCCTTAGATTCCTTATTATGATGTGAATGAAAATTATCATTCAAGTATATGTATATATATAGGGTAAAGAAATGAATTATGGTGGTTAAGGATTATGAACAATATTAAGACAATTCGAAAAAATCAATCCATGAACAATTTGATAAGGTATGCTAGATATTCCTCAAAAAGAAAATGATAGATCGTTACCATGATGATTAGGAGTAATGTTGTTGAAAGTTAGTTAGTGAAGTTCGTACCCAAACAAGTGGCTAAATGTATTAGAAGGATGTGTTGTTGGTGAAAAATCGTTACTTTCAAAGGAAGGGAACAACAACAGGAACAACCGCAAAAAGGAACAACACTTGTTTCTTTCGAATGAACAGCGCTACCCGAAAAAAGGAACGACAATCACGACAAAGGGAACGATAGTTTTTAAATTCGAATGAACGATACGATTTGCAAAAGGGAACGTCAATCACAACAAAGGGAACAACAATTGTTACGTTCAAATGAACAATACTACCCGCAAAGGGAACAACAACCGCAACAAAGGGAACAACAGTTGTTACGTTCAAATGAACGACACTACCTGCAAAGGGAACAAAAATCACAACAAGGGAAAAACAGTTGTTACGTTCAAATGAACGATACTACCCGCAAAGGGAACAACAATTGTTACATTTGAATGAACAACAACGATGATGTTCAAATTTAAACCATCTAGTTAAGTAATTGGATACCTCTCGCAGACATTTTTGTTTTAGCGAATCTAGGATTGATTAGTCATCAACTAAATTCATTTTATTTTTTATGGGTAGGTTTATTCAATGATCAAAGTATTGGATGGTTTGTTAGTGCCATGCATTCATTTTCTATTTACTATAGTTGCTCATTCTTTTAGTGCAATTGCCCAACTTTTTGTCGCGGAACATGACATATTCATCTCCTGTGTAAAACAAGGTTTATATTTGATGGATTCTTCAAATTGAAACACGAGAAATTTGAAGTTTTGAATAAGGAACAGAAAAGAGTGCTAATTATATTCATTACAATCATTTTTTCTAGTTTTTATTCTCCAAAGCTCTTTATAGTGACCTTCCTAGAAAGAAAAAACCTAAAAACCCAATCAAATCTTTAAAGAAAACTATATACAATATGTACAGTGATGGAAAGACAACCATTTCATGGAACTGAAGTTGTTGGGTTACCTTCCCAGCCAGCTAAAATCTGAACAGTAGGATCATTACTTACTTATTGTCAAAAAGATTCTTTTGAAAGTGGTTGATGGTAGAGTCGTAGCCGATGTCCATTTACCAGAAAAGGAGAACTAGACCCGTCGATGGTAACTAAAGTGATAGTGCCATTATCATGAACTTCATTGATTTCATATGGTCCCAGCCACCTTGTTTGTAATTTCCTAGGAAAATCCTGAAATCTGGAATCATAGAGAAGCGCCCAATCACCTTTCTGGAAGGATTTCTTCTTAATATGCTTATTGTGACAGCTAGCTCTCTGTTGTTGAATAACAGCTGTGTGCTGAAGGGAAAACAAGCATGCTTCATATAACTCATTAAGTTGATGTAAGAGTTGTGTGAGTGCTTCGGTAAGATCCAATCCAATTTCCTGGGCCATTCTTAGAGTCTTGATCTCAAATTCAATTGGAAAGATAGGTTCTTTTCCAAAGACTATATGATAAGGAGAGTAGCCAGTAGTGTTACGCCATGTTGTGTGATAGGCCCATAAGTCATTTGGAAGCTCGACTGTCCAATTTTGATGGTTTGTTGAGACTGTTTTTGTCAAGATTGCCTCCAAGACTTTATTGGTAATTTCCACTTGTTTGTTTTCATGTGGGTGGTATGGGGAGGTAACTCTGTGTTTAATGTGTTAATTGCACAGAGTGTGTTGAGTCCCTCTTTTGACATATATAATTCCCTATCTTACCTTGTATCTAAGCCTTTTTGCCTATGCTATGAGCCTATACTTTACTATTTTCCTCCCACATACATACCTAATGACCGTGTTCATGTTCACAAGAGGTAATTGATGATTTAAAGCATGTTTTGTTTAACTTTCTTGAATTAACTCGATTAAAGTGTTCTATTTTGTATAGTTATAATAGTTTGACTCATGAGAAGCTTATTCGGTACTTGCATTATTCCAGTAATACTAGATATCGTGCAATCCGGCACCAAATATATTTTGGTACCCAAGGCAGTTTTGATCCGGTACTATGTTCCATATCCATTATGGTATTGTCTGCTTTGCGTCCATTATGGTACCAGACTCGCGACTGTGTGTATTTCGGTACCAAAACCTCTGTTTCCAGAATGCGCCAGTTGGACTAGTAGGGTGGTGAATATTTCGAGAAGGTAGTTGAACATAAGCTCCCCAAATCAATTTTCTAGAATACGAGAGACTCCATCGCTCATGCACTTCATGTCATCATGATGGAATCGATTCCTAGAAATTCGATGTAAATATCAATTGTAAAATCTCTCAAACTGTTTAATGCTTTTTTATAGATATTGATAGTATCATCTTACCTTATATAGGGAATGTTGTATAGGGTGTGGATAATAAGGAATGTAACGAAGTATGCTATCAGAACCAGACGATACCTATCGTTTTTATGCATGAAGTAAAAGACTGTTGATCCAACTTTCCAGTTGAATTAATGTAAAAGATCTTTTATGTCAACTCCTGAATGTGAGTGAAAAGATTTAGTCTATTACTTTATTAAGAGGTTCCTTGTTGGTTCAGCAAGGGCCCACCGCCCCAACTAAGGTAAACCTCCTTGTATATTTTTTGTGTGTTTGTGTGGATACTTTACAACATTATGTGTGTGATTGATCTCTAATTTATTTTCAGAGTTCAGCATTGAGTTAATCGTTTTTTGATTGGTGTGAATAATCGGGTGCTAGATCGAATAGATATTTCATTCTCAAATGTTGGAGATGGCCATTTAATTATTTGAAGCGTGGGACTGATACCTTGAGTTTATGATTGCAGTAGATTTAGTATATCAAGGAACCAGAAGACTTTATACCTCATCTTCATGCTCTACAATGAAGTTTCTCAGTTATAATGAATATTCCTTATGTTGGTTTGTTTGAATCACGTGAAGTTGGAGTTGGTTTTGATTTCGAGAGTAATTGGAGTTGACTGCTATTTACTGTTTTGATTGCTATAGGAGACAAGCTTCTTAAGTTCATTCCATTAATTCATGAGCCTGAAATGAATAGACTTGTTTGTTTAGGATAGCATCTCTTTGATTGGATGTTTGTTTAAGTTTCATTATCAGTTTTCTCTTCTAAGTTCAAGGATATTTGAAGTATTTAGAAATCTCAGAAACAGAGTTTTTATGTTATTAACTATTTCCTATATGCAACAGACTTAGGTAGGTTACCTGTTCTCGGCACATATAGTGTAACAACTCTTTTGATTACGAATCCAAGATTGGAATTTAAATGAGTGTAAGATATATATTGAACATATTTGTACACCAACATTTTGGCGTTGTTGTCAGGGAGTTGTAAACGGTAATAGGTAGCATTTTGAGTTTTTAGTTTGATAAAGTATTGGATTGGATTTGAGGACAATCTGAGGGTAGAGAGAAGACGGTAAGATGAGAGGTAATAACCTACGCATCCACTTTGGTGGGGGTGCTCCAAAGTCAAGTTGTCCTCCTACCTTTAATTAGGAATCTATGTTTTTCATTCATATCATTTAAATTTCTTTTATGAGTAGGTATAGGGATAATAAAGGTAGATTTATTGCTCCTAAAATGTCATTAAAGCTAGAAAAGNTATACTAATTCATCGAAAATTTGTGCAGGAAAAATTCTCAGAGGAGAGATCTCAAAGGCAGCAACTGCAACAACAACAAAGAGCACTAAATCTGAAGCCATTGTTCATATTGAAGACATAAGACAGCAAGAAAGAGAGGAAGCACTGGCAACCCCATCCAAAGGAGAAACTGGAAAAGAAGCAGAGGTGGTAATAGAAGAGGTTGCATCTACTGTTGGAAGGCCACACAAAACCTTGGAACAACTAGAGATACCAAGTAACCCAGCGGTGGAACCATCACTCAGTGGAGAAAATTCACCACCTCCCTACAGGTTGTTTGGAGACATGGAATAAGAAGAGGGAAACATAGCTAATGAAACAGAGACATTTGGATTCCCCATACTGGATATCGCTAAAGACGTTGCTATGAAGAACATTCCATTATCTTCACTTCCTCATTTCTGAGGTATGTTGATAGAAGACCCTGACTCATTTTTATTTGAATTTGACATACTGTGTAGGAGCTATAACTACATAGATAATGCTCAAAAATTAAAACTTTTCCCAGCTACACTAAAAGATTCGGCACTAAGATGGTTCATGAGCTTAGGGGAACACACCATTTTGTCCTGGGATGGTATGAAGGAGACCTTCCTCCAGAAATACCAAGATTACTGCAGACCTAGGGATGCTAGGAATGATATATTCAAAATGCAGCAATCTGAAGAAGAAAGCTTAGAAGACTACCTAGAAATGTTCTTATACAATTACCAAAAGACTAAGCAGTTTTCCTTAGATACAGCTACAGTTAGGATTGTCTTTCTAAAGGGTGTGAGGGATGATCGCATTAAATTATTAAACCTCATGAGTTCTGGGGATGTGTACCAAAATCCATTTGTAGACATAGCAGAGTATTGTAAAAGATACTCTTGCAGTCAAGCTAAAACGGGGAAAAGTATAAGGGACCCTACCAACATAATTGTTAAACCCACATCTGGAGGTGTCATTAGGATTGAAATAGGAAATCTATTAGAAAACTTTAAAATAGATATCCTAAACACCATCAGTTCCCAACTAGATACCATGAAAATTAAAAGAAAACAAGAGGAATAAAATGTTGCGTTATCAATTTTCTATCATCAGTGTAGGAGGAAACAACTTGAAAAGGAATGCCCCCTTAATGTTATTGAAATCTGTGGTCTCTGTACAAAGGACCATCCTACTAATGAATGCCCTTCTCTACCCGGACTCAAGGCCATGTTCAAGGGAGGAGGAGAACCTGAGACATCGTACCCCCCTAGGAGAGCATGGAGACAACAAAACCCCAGCATGTTTGCAAATCCAATTACACAATACCCCCAACAACAATGGGTACCCCCCATGTCTTATCCTCAGTGGTTGACTCAAACCCAACCTTGGAAAAAAGGATGGAGAGGACTTGTATATGGGAATGTTCCCTTCCAACCAACAAATTTTCCCACCTATCCACAATACCCTTCGGATATTTCACAACTGCTCCCAGGATTTAACCCCCCTACTCTTCTCCCACCCCCACAATTACAACAACAACTCGCACTACCCATGAATCCAAATATGCAACAACCAATGCAAGTTTCACCCATCCAAAACCCTCCTCAGCCTACCCCTATTCCTGCACAACCTATCCCTAACCCAAATAACAGGCCAACACAACCTATACAAAACGTTGAAGTAAAAACCTTCCCTACATATGTAATAATGCTAGCTCCATTTAATGGAATTGAATGAAGATCATGAAGGATTGTAAACAAAACAAATCCCACTATGGTCATCCAAGAAGAACAAGTACATAATCACACAAATCAAGAATAACAAATAGATGTCCAAACAGTTCAAGGAGAAGAACAGATGACTAATCCATTAAATGAAGAAAGACACACTCCAGTCCAACAAGAAATTCCTTCTCCCAACTCCCTTGTAGAAAAAACACCTCAAAAAATGAATCCTCCTTACCCAGAAAGGATGCTCGTAAAGAAAACTAAGGAACCTCTAGAACATAATATAGAGACTGAACTCTGGAACATATGTGTAAAGATCCCACTACTACAGGCCATTAAAGACATACCTATCTATGATAAAATTGTAAGGGACTTTTGCATTTAAAATCCAGGGAGAAAGAGGAAAGAGCCTCCTATCATACGGGTGGTAGGACAGTTATCCGAATTTATAACAGAAATTCCATCTAAGTATAGTGATCCAAGGAACCCAGTGGTAACCATAGAAATCAATGGTGTTGCCCTACCTAACACATTGATTGATCTAGGGGCAGAAATAAATGTGATGTCAGTAAACACTATGAAAACACTACAACTAGATCACCTAAGACCAACACAAACTCTGTTGGAGCTTGCAGACAAATCTGTCATCACCCCAATGGGGAGTTTAGATGACATAATAGTTACATTGGCCTCTTGGGGATACCCTGTGGATTTCTTAGTAATTCATCCCAAATCCCCCAAACCAGGACATCTAGTAGTACTCGGACGACCTTGGTTGGCCACTACTGATGCATTCATTAGCTTTTGATCTGGATAAATGACAATCTCCAATGGCACTCAAAGTAAAAAACTTATCCTTTTTCCCCCCACCCAACTAGCCATTGAAGTTCATCTCTGGTTGGAGAATCCCTATGGGGAGGAGGTCTGCACTCAGCCCTTGTTGAAACTTGAACAAGTGAAAGGAGTACAAGAGAAAACTAAAGAAAAAATATTAAGTCTATTCTTGGCCGACTTAGCATGCATCGATTATCCTCAATCTTTCCCTAACTACACATACATATTTAGCCCCGAATTTCAAGAAATTTGGCATCTTCCCACTGCTACAACAACCACTATTTCAAAAATAGAGGAGGGGAAAGAATCAGTTGTTCAAGCTGTTGAAATTCGTCCTGGAAAGTCCTTATATATCAATGCTAGCCTAGAAACTAATCAGCAACAAAAGTTGATATAAATGATTCAAGGGAAATATAATGCTTTTGCATGGGATTACTTTGACATGAAAGGGATCCACCCAGATACTTGTATGCATCATATTTACACTAACGATCAAATCATACCTGTCAAGCATCCCCAAAGAAGAATGAATCCAACCTTGAAAGATATAGTAAAAGAAGAACTCCAAAAATGCCTACAAGCCAATTTCATTTACCCTATATCAAATAGCAAGTGGATCTCCCCATTAGTTATTGTACCAAAGAAAAACAGGAAATGGAGGATTTGTGTGGACTTTCAATAATTAAACAAGGCCACTTATAGAGACTACTTCCCTTTGCCTTTCATAGATCAGGTCTTAGACACTTTGTTTGGAAATAGGTATTTTTTTTTTTTGGATGGGTTTAGTGGTTAAAACCAAATACAAATTTCACCAGAAGATAAAGATAAGACCACATTCACTTGTCCTTGGGGAACCTATGCCCATAGGGTTCTCCCCTTTGGGTTATGTAATGCCTGCTACCTTTCAAAGGGTTGTCTTGGCTATTTTCTATGATTTAACCAACGATTGTGTGGAAGTCTACATGGATGATTTCACGGTATATGGGGATGATTTCCAACAGGCATTGGATAATTTGGAGAAGGTACCGGTTAGGTGTAAAGAGACCAACCTCTCACTCAGTCACAAAAAATTGAGAATGTTGCTCATTGAAGGAATTTTTCTAGGTCAGCACATCTCTGGTACAAGAATAAGAGTGGACCCTGCCAAGATTGACATTATTTCCCAAATCAAGATCCCTAGCTCACAAAAGGAAATAAGAAGTTTCTTAGGGCATGCTGGCTACTATAGGAGGTTTATTCAAAATTTTACAAAACTAGTTGCCCCCCTTTTCAAACTGCTAACAAAAGATGTTGAATTCCGTTGGGATGAGCAATGCCAAATCTCCTTTGAAATATTAAAAACAAAACTTTCAAGTGCCCCTGCTTTGAGAGGTCCAAACTGGTCTCTTCCTTTCCATATTTGCATAGATGCCTCATATACCGCTTTGGGAGTTGTATTAGGACAAAGGGAAGGGAAGACTCCTTATGCTATATACTTTGTTAGCAAGAACCTCTCACCTGCTGAAGCAAACTATACTCTCACAGAAAAAGAACTTTTATCAGTAGTACATTCCATCAACAAGTTTAGACACTATATAATAGAATACGAAGTTTTTGTGCACACTGACCACTCAGCTATCAAATTTCTAATGAACAAGCCTGTTACAAATGCTAGAGTGACTAGATGGTTGTTGTTACTACAAGAATTAAATATCACTATCATAGATAGGCCTGGAAGAGACAAATTGGTTAATGATTTCTTGTCTAGACTTATTCATATAGATGACAATACTCCAGTAGATGATGATTTTCTGGATGAGAATTTATTTTCCATTCTACTTTCACCCCTTGGTATGTAGACGTAGCCAACTATCTGGTAACCGACAAGATGCCTCAAAGTATGACATCCAGAGAAAAACAAAGAATTATTCAGCTAAGTGCCAATTATATGTGGCATGAGGATACCCTATACCAAACTGGATCTGATTTGGTAATCAGAAGATGTGTTTGGGAAGACGAAATGCAGGATATCTTCAAAGCTTTCCATGATGGCCCATGTGGAGGCCATTTTTCTGAAAAAAGGACAGCTTACAAGATTCTACAGTCTGGCTATTATTGGCCAACCATCTTCAAGGATGCAAAGAAATATGTGGCCAACTGCGATGATTGCCAAAGAATGGGAAAACCTACAACAGTCGACGAAATTCCACTCCAAGCCCAAGTAGAGATCGAACCCTTTGAAAAATGGGCCTTAGATTTTGTAGGACCTATCAATCCCATGTCCCACATAAAAAAGTACATATTAGTTTGCACAGACTATGTAACAAATGGGTAGAAGCCAAGGCTTTGTATTCATCCAATGAACAATCTGTTGTAGACTTTCTCTTTGAGGAAATTTTCACTCATTTTGGGGTACCTCAGGAAATAGTCACTGACCAAGGGACACATTTCACCTCAAATTTGGTCAAGGATCTTACTCAATAGTACAAGATCAAACACAGAAATTCTTCGCACTATCACCCCCAAGCCAATGGCCAAGTGGAATCGACCAATAAAGTGATAAAGGCTATCCTCACTAAGACTGTTCAGTTGCATCACAAAGACTAGACTGATAGGTTTCCCGAGGCCTTGTGGGCCTACAGGACATCTTGGAGAAATACAACAGGTGATACACCTTATGAGTTGGTGTATGGGAAACAGGTACTACTGCCCATAGAGTTTCAGGTAAAAACCTTCAGAACTGCCATGCAATTAGGGATGCACCTGAACGAAGCTAAAAAAAAGAGGCTATTACAATTAAATGATCTTGATGAGATAAGACAGGATGCTCTACAAAGAACCACCCCGATACAAGAGCAAAGGACCAAATGGCACGACAAGTACATTAAAAAGAATTCCTTAGGTGTAGGCCCATGGTTGTTGTACTAGTTGGAGTAGGTGTGGTTGGAATGGAATGTTGGTACTGGGGTTTCCCTAGGGCTATGGTTGTTAGGGAGTCAGGGTCCCCCGTGCAGTAAGTCAGTGTTAAAAGGGGGGTCGGGGTTCCCCGTGCCGGTGTTTTCAGTTCCCTAGGGCTATTTATTTTTCCTGGGTTTGGCGGGTTGTGGAGGTGGGTTGTCTGGGCAAGTAAGCAATATCTCTTTCAACAGGAAAGCATCAATAATCGATCAGCAAGTAGGTTCTCCTGTGGCCCTTTGGATTCTGGGCAAAGAAACCAAAAATATGAAAATAGGGATGGGCTAAATCTCATAAGTAATTACTTATTGCTCAATGAGGTAAGTATTCAAGTGACTCCTTGGTTGATAAGATAAGGCCTATCTCTTTACTACCTGGTTGATGAGGGAAGTCTTCGAGTTATTCCCTGATTGATCAGGAAAGTATGATGATTACTTCTTTATGGATTAGGTCAGCCTTCGAATGACTCCTTTCTCTGGGTTCGTTGTCAAGTGATTGGGCCCTCCTATATGATAGCAGATTCAAAAATTTTAAAGGTAAATTGTCTACTAGATGGATGAGGCCCTATGAGGTTGGTACAGTTTATGACAATGGTTCAATAAGGATAAATACCATTGATGCAAATCAGACTTCCTTTGTTGTAAATGGGCATCGACTTAAGGTTTATCATAAGCCTCTGTCAAAAGAGGATTTCGTCAAAAATGTTCTTCGGAGTTTCGAAATGAAACTGCTAAGAAAGAGGGTTTCCCCTCCTGCTAACCTACCATAGTAAGTTCAATTTCATAAATTCATCTTCTGTACATAGGTGTGTCATCAGATAAAGTCTCTCTTTTATTTTTTTAATATAAATAACAAAAACAAAACAAAAGTTGGTTGTGTTCCCATGTAGACAAACAAATAAAAAGGGCATCTACCAGATGGAGTCTTCTTTAAGTTTTTCAGACTCTTTAAAATTGAAAACACCGGCGAGCAAGAACTGGCCTGAGCTCAATAAAAATCCATGGGACAGTATAGAGAGTTTCCTTTAAGTTTTTCAGACTCTTTAAAATTGAAAACATTCGTGAGAAGGAACTGGCCCAAGCTCGATAAAAATCCACGGGATAGTATAGAGAGTTTCCTTTAAGTTTTTTAGACTCTGTAAAATTGAAAATACTGACGAGCATTAACTAATCTGGGCTCGATAAAAATCCACAGAAAAGAAGTAGTTAGGATTATTATTGTTATTGTGATAAAAGAGGAAATGCCAGCAAAAGCCGTGATCACCTTGGTTCCAAAAGAAAAGGGGTTTTGTCATCTTAGTAACTAGTCATTGCAGAATACCCTCTTGTTACAGATCTTTTTTGCATTATTCCTCTACAATTTTTTGGTAACTACATGATTTTTCAATCGAATTTGATCATAGAACACCAGCTATTCCTACAAGTCACTTCCACTAGAATCTGTGTCAAAGATTTTTCAAGCACCAGAAAATAATGTTCATCTCTATGTTTATCCGGCACCAATAATCACCTCTATGTTCATCTCGTACCAAGGGCCACCCCTGCACCAAATCATCTCGTTGTGCTTATCCGATATCGGATCCCATCCAGTATTAAAGAAGGGACCCTGTGTTATTTCGGTACTAATTACGAACTCTACACAAAGGTGATCTCGTACTATTTCCAACGTTGCACGCAGGTGATCCGGTACTGGTAAGGATGTGACTGGTAACTCTCATCATATTTCCAAGTTGTTGTTTAATTATTAGTACAAGGACATACAGATGCAACATTTTTTTCATTTTATTTAAAGGAATTAAACTAAATATGCATTTAAAAACATCTGATTTCTCTTGGATCATGACATACCCTTTCTTTCATGAACCTTTGAAAAATCCTCGACCACATTTTCGTAAGGGAAGATGTCCCTGTCCCCCAAAATATTAAGAGTGAAAGGTCATGATGTCTCTTACCAGATCAAACTCATACTCCCTCTGTCTATCCGGTAAATAAATCACATAAACTTATGATGCGCTAACGTACTATATGAAATGACATGAACCACGTCTCTAAGCATATCGAATAATAATCCCAGCCGATTCTACACTCACGAGTCTCGATCATAACGACCACACCTTTCCGTGAATATTGTCCGACACCAAGTTTCCCACGAGTCCGTAAGTCGTTAATGGATCCAACATGCCTCACCATATCATTATGATTATCGATGTGACCATTGTAATATACACTTCCATATATAAATGCTCCTCTAGACGGCTCTGCCATCCAGATGAGCATTATTTATTGTTGTTGTCACACCATCTACAGACATCTCGTGTCTTCGTATCCCTTGCATATGTTTCCCCGTCCGATACTCTATCACAGCCTACGTTTATCCGATACTCAACCCTCGAACCTTTGTCTGTGCCTCATCCACCCGAGAGAATTGTTTAAGCTAGCATGGGGGTCGACAGGCATGAGCCCATATTTCAATTATACAGGGAGACAACAGAATATCAGGCTTGCAAGGAGAAATATGAACAGGCAGGGTGGGTGCCATTTTTGGAGAAGTTTAAAGGCCATCACGAGGGAATTTCTCTTGCCTTCGCACATACATATTATGGAGGAAGTGTGTAGTTTGGAGACATAAAGCTAACAATTACAGAAGACACTATATCAGAAGCTACAGGTCTCCCCATGGCTAGAGAAGAATACTTCAAGAGGGTGATCGTTGATAGGAAACTCTGTCAAAAATTCCTCAAATCAGAACATCAAGAACCCGATTGGACTAAGGGAATCCCACGAAGCTACGTCAAAAAGGAATATTGGACGATGCTCATAAGTCTACAGAAATTCCTCACCTGTGAAGGAAGGTATGCAGTGACCTTGATTTATCATTTGAAGCTTTTATCACATTTCTAGGGAGGACCACAAATTAATTTTCCCCACTTCCTATGGATGAGTTTAAAGAAGATGGTGAGAAGGATGAGGTCAGTTTTCAAGAAACCATAAACTATCCTTCATCACCATGGTTTAATCAAACTTTTGGTTGTTCATGCTTTGAGAACACAAGGTGGTAGTTGGAAACAATTACTCCAACAGAATTTTTCTCAAGGAATATCCAAATCTATTGAGATACAGGAGGTAGGGATACACAGTGAGGGTTCAAGAAGAAAGGCAAAGAAAGATAGAAGATCAACATCAGGAAGTAAAGTAGGCACTATTACGCCCAGCTCATCTCAGGCCATTGAGAAATCAGTGACATAAAAGTTTGTCGTAGGGGAATCTACTACATCGAGGAAGAGGAAAGCCACCCAATCCCAGAAAATGAACCCTACCTCGATTCAAAAGGATAAAATAAAAAAGGAAGACTCTGAGCTAGGAAGTCCATCAGATAGCGTTCCTGAAGCATCCATGGAGGTGTCATTAGAACCATCCATCCAAGTAGAGAATACCCCTGACCTCAACTTACAACGCAAGAAAATGTCTACACAGTCTAGCTCAGTCCTACACCCTAAAGACCAACTATCATGAAGTAAGAAATGAAAGAAAGAGGAAACATATCAACAGGAGATTTCACATAAGGAAACTGTCAAACCCCCTCTAGAATCCCCTAAAGAATTTAAAAATATTCCAGAGGAAATTATTCGGTCTTCCCAAGAACTCGTTGGTGAATTCAAAGAAACTGCTAATGAGACAAGTGGAAATAAAACTAAGCTCAAAAGAGAGAAGGTACAAATTCAAGAACCTACACCTCAATCTTCCAGGGTAGAAACATGGGCTGGTCAGTAGAAGAAAACCCCAGAATTCACAACTCAAGGCCTCGAGATTGGGATCAAATCAACACAAAAGAAACAGGGGGCCAGGCCCACGACCGGTGTTATGATTAAGAAAAGAAAGTTGTTTGAGGAAACTCCTACCCCTGTCAGCAAGTCTAAGAAATTCTCATTGCCCACATGAAGGACCACCAGAATCATGGCCAAACAAGCAGTAGTTCCAAATATACCTTCTCTTCAAGGAGAACCCATGGATATTCCAAATTCTCCAGAAAGAGGAAGTGGTTGTGAGCTACAACAAATAGTGAGACAGAAGGGTTGGTAACAGAGACATTGAGGGGTTTGAGAAAATAAAAAGAATCCCGAGAGGAGGTGAATAAGGAAGTAATCACACCTAGCCTAGAAAATTCCCTAAGCAAACGACAATTGACAGTAGAGGTTGAGAGGCTGAAGCAAGAAGTTGAAGAGTACAAGGTATTGGACAGGCATATCAAGGCAAAGAATGCACAATTGAAAGAACAGCGTGCAGAGGTCTCTGCCAAACTCAACAAGGTCCTACGATTGATCCAGTACACTAGGGTGATCAAGAAGGAATTGAGGAGTGAAGTTTCTAGTTTTAACATCCTACAACCTGAGAAATAACAGAGAAGGAACCAATTTTGCAGAATTTTTGGGTATTAGTTTTGATAATATTGCATGAGGACATGCAACACCTTCAGCATGGGGGAAATGTTGAGTCCCTCTTTTGACATATATAATTCCCTATCTTACCTTGTATATAATCCTTTTTTCCTATGCTATGAGCCTATACATGACTATTTTCCTCCCACATACATACCTAATGACTGTGTTAATGTTCACAAGAGGTAATTGATGATTTAAAACATGTTTTGTTTAAATTTCTTGAATTAATTTGATTAAAGTGTTCTATTTTGTATGGTCCTAATAGTTTGACTCATGAGCAACTTATCCAGTACTACCAGATATCGTGCAATCCAGCACCAAAGCTATTATGGTACCCAAGGCATTTTTGATCCGGTACTATTTTTCGTATCCATTCCGTTATTGTCTACTCTGTGTCCATTCCGATACCAGACTCGCGACTGTGTGTATTTCGGTACCAAAACCTCTATTTCTAGAATGTGCCAGTTGGACTAGTAGGGTGGTGAAGATTTCGAGAAGGAAGATGAACAGAAGCTCCCCAAATCAGTTTTCCAGAATACAAGAGACTCCATAGCTCATGCACTTTGTGTCATGAGGATGGAATCAATTCCTAGAAATTCGATGTAAATATCAATTGTAAAATCTCTCAAACTGTTTAATGCTTATTTATAGATATTGATAGTATCAACTTACCTTATATAAGGAATGTTGTATAGGGTGTGGATAATAAGGAATGTAATGAAGTATGCTATCAGAACCAGACGATACCTATCATTTTTATGCATGAAGTAAAAGACTGTTGATCCAACTTTCCAGTTGAATTAATGTAAAAGATCTTTTATGTCAATTCCTGAATGTGAGTGAAAAGATTTAGACTGTTACTTTCTTAAGAGGTTCCTTTTTGGTTCGGAAAGGGCCCACCGCCCCAACTAAGGTAAACCTCCTTGTATACAATTTGTGTGTTTGTGTGGATATTTTACAGCAGTATGTGTGTGATTGATCTCTAATTTATTTTCAGAGTTCAACATTGAGTTAATCGTTTTTGGATTGGTGTGAATAATCAGGTGCTAGATCGAATAGATATTTCATTCTCAAATGTTGGAGATGGCCATTTAATTATTTGAAGCGTGGGACTAATATCTTGAGTTTATGATTGCAGTAGATTTAGTATATCAAGGAACCAGAAGACTTTATACCTCATCTTCATGCTCTACAATGAAGTCTCTCAGTTATACTGAATATTCCTTGTGCTGGTTTGTTTGAATCACATGAAGTTGGAGTTGGTTTTGATTTCGAGAGTGATTGGAGTTGATTGCTATTTACTATTTTGATTTCTATAAGAGACGAGCTTCTTAAGTTCATTCCTTTAATTCATGAGCCTGAAATGAACAAACTTGTTTCTTTAGGATAGAATCTCTTTGATTGGTTGTTTGTTTAACTTTCATTATTAGTTTTCTCTTCTAAGTTCAAAGATATTTGAAGTATTTAGAAATCTCAGAAACAAAGTTTTTATGTTAATAATTATTTTCTATATGCAACAGACTTAGGTAGGTTACCTGTTCTCGGCACATATAGTGTAACAACTATTTTGATTATGAATCTCGGATTGACATTTAAATGAGTGTAAGATATATATTGAACATATTTGTACACCAACAGAGTAGCCGAGATTTTATGTGTTGTAAATTGCGACCCTCCGTCGGTGATTACTTCCCTAGGTAATCCATAGCGTACAAATAATTCAAAGAGTGGTTTAATTATTGCTTCCTCAGTTGTGTTTGACAAGGCCATTGTTTCTACCCACTTGGTCATATAGTCTGTTGCAACTAGTATATAATCTTTCTAGTTTGATTTTGGGTTGAAGCGGCCAAAAAAATCCAGTTCCCATCTCTCGAAAGATTGTGCCACTACTTGTGCTTGTAGGGGAATTTCATCATCTTGGTCTGGTCGTCCCTTCCTCTGATAATTTTCAAAGGCCTGGACATACTTCTTTGCATCTTTGAATATTGGGGGCCAATAGTAGCCCATCTGTAAAACCTTATTCCTAGTTCTGTGGTCTGCAAAATGTCTGCCACAATTCTCATCATGATCCACCTTCAAGACATAGTAAATTTCATCATCTCTAACACATCTTTAGATCTGAAGATCAGACCCTATGTGGAAAAGATATCCACCAATCCAGGTTAACCGTGCACTGCGTTGAACGATTAATTTTCTTTCTCTTTATGAAAGGTGTGCTGGTAGTTTCCCAGCTGCCAGATGATTCACCACATCATCTTACCAAGGCATATTAATAGTGAAATTGAACAAGTGTTCGTCTAAAAATTGGTATTCAACTGTCAAAGATTTATCTTTTTTGGGTACATGAGATAAGAAATATGCAACGAGATTCTCTCTTCTGGGTCGATCCTTAATGGTGATGTTGAATTCCTGCAATAGCAACAACCACCGAGTAACCCATCCATTAGTAATTGGTTTGTTAGCTAAATATTTGATAGCAGAATGATCAGTATATAGAATAACTGGATAGCCCATTATATAGTGGCGAAATTTATTAATAGCATGTATAACGACTAAAAAATATTTTTTTGTTACTGTGTAATTTAATTCGGCAGGGGCAAGATTTTTTCTAATAAAATAAATATAATAAGGTTTCTTGTCTTCTTCCTATCCAAGGACAGCGCCTATGGTGATATTGGATGCATCTGAAGAGATGTGAAATGGTAATTTCTAGTTTGGTCCTCTCGGCACTGGTGCTATTGAAACCAACCTTTTGAGATCTGCAAATGCAACATCACACTTATCATACCACTGAAATTCCACATTACCAGTTAAAACATGTAAAGGTCCAGCTATCCTTGAAAAAAATTCTATGAATCTGTGATAATATCCTACAAAGCCAAGGAAACAACGTACCTCGGTTTGTGTAGGAGGTGTAGGGAAATTAATGATTACCTCTATTTTTGTTGGGTCTACCTTGATTCCATTTGCAGAAACATAGTGTCCTAGTACCACACCTTCAGTCATCATCATATGAAATTTCTCATGACTCAAACATAGCCTGGTAGCAATGCATCATTCTAGTACCTTCTCTAGATTGCTTAAAGCTTGAGCAAATTCAGTTCCATACGGGGTGAAATCGTTCATGTAAACTTCAAGTCCTTCATTAATCAAATCAGAAAATATGCTTAAAATATCTCTCTAGAATTTAGCTGGAGCATTACATAATCCAAAGGGAAATACTCGATATGAGAAGGTACCCCAGGGACATGTAAATGTAGTTTTATCCTGGTCTTCCGGAGCAATATGAAACTGATTATAATCGCTAAATCCATCTAGGAAGGATAAAAATTGCTTCCCTGCTAAAGTATCAAGGACCTGATCAATAAAAGGTAGGGGAAAGTGGTCCTTCTGAAGCTTTATTGAGTTCTCTGTAGTCTACACAGATTCTCAACTTCCCAATCTTCTTGGAGACGATTACTAGTGGAGAGACCCAATGGGTGTCTGAAATAGGATATATAAAATCTGCATCCAACAATTTTTGTAGTTCTTCTTTGACAATGTCCTTGAGATGAGGGTTTAATCTTCGTTGGGGTTGTCGGATGGATCAGGAATCTTTTTCAATATATATATGATGTGTACATACTTGAGGATCAATGCCCTTCATGTCAGGATACTCCCAAGAAAAATCCTGTTGATATTTAGAAAGGATCTGAATAAATTTTTGTTGTTGTTGCTCATTCAAATTGGCATTAATATTCAAAAATCTTCCTAGTGCGATTTCAACTGAAATGTTGTTATGGATGAAAATAGTGGGAATCTTTTGCTCCATCAATTATTCCAAAGGATCTCCTTGTGCTTCATTATCTAAAACAACTTTTAGCATCTAACATGTTGGGTTTCTTATAAATGTTGGGTTGTTAATGAATTTTTTGATCACATCATATTCTAGTTGGTTTTTTAGCCCAAGAGCTTCTTCCAGTGTGAGAGGAGATCATAGGTTTTCTTCTGGATATCTAGGTGGTTGAAACTGCTGATGTATAACAGGAATACTTGGTTTAGCTGGAGGATACAGGATAAGGTTCTTTATAGCACTTCCCCTAGAAATTGTCATGTTGCTTGTGTGACATCCTATGTATGCATCTGTTGTTGCTAGCCACGGTTGTTCCAATATCAATGGGTACCCATCGAGTCTACTTCTTGGGTTGATAACTACAAAATCAGCTGGGTATTCCCAGGAGTCGACCGAAATTTCTATCTCTTGTAAGGTGTCGATTGGTTTAACCGTCGATCTATCAGCCAGTTCCAACATAGTTGAAGTGGGTTCAAAGGAGGTGATACCCAGGATATTACAGGTCTCGGTAGTCAGAATATTGATGGCTTCCCCCAAATCCACCAGTGTATTTGGAAAAAAACAACCCTGTATCTGAACCATTACCACGGGATTCCCTAGGTCTATATATTTGAATGACTCCTGCTTGCCTAGAATAAGATCGGACAAAGATCCTACCACATGAACAATTGATGGATTCTTAGTTTTCTTTCTGGGCTTCTTCCCACATAATTCTTTGATTGTTTTTGCATAAATAGGAATATCTTTCAAAGCTTGTAGGAGTGGGATTTTAACACATAGATGTTTTAGTTCCCTAATGATATCAAAGTTAGGATATACAGCTGGTTTTTCTATCACTAGCCTCTCGGGAAACAGGGGAGGATAAAGTATGTCTTCATCGGGATTGTGTTGCTCGACTGTGTTTTCCCCCTGTTCTTCTTCTTCTGTTATGACCACATTTGATGGTTTTATTGCTGGTTGTATATCATTCTCATTCTCATGTTCTTGATGAACGTTACTCCCCTCAGGATAAATTACACACCTGGATCTCAATCGGAGTTCGTTTCACCCTACAGAGTTGGTTTCACCCTCCAAATTATCGACAATTTGCACGAGCTGGACTGGTATGATATTAGGATTCGGGTTGGATTGAGCTTCTAATTGAGGGCGTATTTGAGGTTGAGGATTCTGGGTTAATTAAAGTGGATATTGTAAAGTGTATTGAGCTTGAGGAGCCATTCCCATGGGTTGATTGGTCAGTCTCATGGGGCGTTTTTAGTTTTGATTCCAATTGGGGGCTTGAACAATTGTGCTAGTCCACTGTGAAGGATAGGGGTTATTATTTGAATTCTGCCAAAATGGGGTAGGGCATTGCAGGTTAAGCCAAGTAGGATTAGAAATTGGTTGATTTGGCCAGAGTGCAATAGGATATTGTTGGGACTGCCAAGTGGGGTTAGCAAATGGTTGGCCCTATCATGCATTTCTAGAATTATGTTGTTGATTATATTGCCCAGAAAATAAAGAAGAAGGATCTTGTAGCATATCTGGTGGTCGAGCTTGCCACTAGCGACACTGAGCCATAAGATATACTAGTTTTGTTTCCTCTTCTGCTTCTTTAAAGACAACTTTTAGTCCTAGGAGTGATGGGCATTTCTCTGTCGCATGGTCTTTGGCACAGATGGCGTACGTCTGAATCGTATCCAAGGGACACTCTCTCAAACGATGTTTCCTTCTGCATCGTGGAAAAAATATGGCCAACGACTATTTTTCTTCTACTTGTTTCTTTTTTACTTGTAGAACATCCAATTGTGTAGTCAGAGCACTCAAGATGTCAGTTTTAAAATTTTCTAAAATATTACCAATTTCTTCTCGGGTGATGCTCCCACTAGTGATGTTGTTGTTTCTGGTGATGGGGGATCGTATTCCCGATCTGGTTCGTGTACTACCACGTGAACACCTGATGCAAAATTGAATAATGTCATCATATGTTTCTTGATAAATATCACCTTTTCGCATTAAATTCAATGTTTCTACCCATTCATCCTTCATACCTTTTATTAGAGTGGCTTTAAGTACCTCACCTGGTAATGTACCATAGGGTGATCTTTGCAAGTTATATTGAAATATTTAAACATATTCTTCTAGTTTTTCATTTTCTCTTGCAGTCATTTTAAAGATTTCATCCTTTAAATCCATGGTTCTACAGTAATCTTGATATTTCGTAAGGAAGGCTTGTTTCATTTCATCCCATGAATTTATAGTTCCTCCCCCTAATCCCAAAAACCATCGTAAAGTTTAATCTTTCAAAGTGGAAGAAAATAGCTTTAGTTTCTGGGGTTCAGAGGTGTAGTCATAGCCTCTACACAGGACATCAAACTCAAATAAGAACGCATCAGGATCCTCTAAGATCAATCCATTGAAGGTCGAAAGATTTTGTAGTGGAATGGATTTCATTGGTGCATTAGCAACCTGATCAACTATAGGATATTCCAAAGTGGAAGTTTGGGGTCGCGGTTTATTTTCTGTGCCATTTGGTCGAAAATGTGCCAATAACCTTAAGGGATTTCTTGGTCTAGGTGTTCTATTCGAGGTGGTTGATTACTTGGTCCCTTAGGAGATTTAATCGCGCTACCCATGTCTGGGATTTCAGGTGTTCCTTCTCCTATCAGAATCACATGAGATCCAAGTTCAAGTGGTGGTGGGTTTGCCTCAACAATCCCACTGGTCTCCCCTTATCCTTCTTTAAAATTACAAGAATTCCCCTCGTCTAAAGGACTGGAAAGTGGAGTATGTGTATTTTGGAAACTTTGTTCAGTCCCTTCAGTTCCACTATGAACCTTAGCATGAGCTGCAGTGGTGAATTTGTTGCTTGATGGATTCGGGTAGAACCTTTTCGAGGTCCAACCGACGCTTGAGATTCACCTTTTTGGATAATTTAGTCTATGAAAGTGCTCCTTCCAGGGGGCACCAGGCCCTAGGATTTTGTAGTTTTTGGTGGGGGTTTTAATTTTTCAGGTTCTTTCTTCTTAGTCATACAAACAGACACAAATTCTATGCACCTATATAACCTTTGTGCATCAACTGAAGGTAGGTGTTGGCACAAGCATTTTACTTGTTTCCTACATAGGTTCTTACCTTCCATTTTCAATACCTCATCCTCCAGAGATGCAACCTATGCTATCTCCGACATTCTCCCTGGCAACGACGCCAAATGTTGGGCTCTAAAGATGTCCTAAAAACAACCTTAGTCTGACATTAATTTATCAAACGAGGATTTATCTTCTCTTTCAAGAATGTCAGCAAAGTCTATGCACATATTCATAGAGGTTTAAATCGTGTAGATAATTCAGCTAAAGCAAATCTAAATCTATCTAAATTACTGCAATAATCAAGTTCTTCACTCATTCATTAAAAACTTATGAAACCAATAACTCACTCAACATAATCGTAATCTAAACAATAACACACCACGAATCAAAGCATCAATCAACTTACTAAATTCATTTATCTAAGAAACAGGAATTTAATTTTTGAAAAACACTTAATGAATCAATCTCTCAATGATTATTTAACCTACTGGAAAGGAACAACGAGTTAATGAATATTTAAGAAGGAACAAAAAATGCGGATTAAGCAAAAGGAACAACAAATGCGAATTTGATAAAAGGAATAACAAATGCGAAAATCAAAGGAATTCACAAACGATAAACTAACAACAATTGGAAATGGAACAGCAACCGATAATCTTCAAATGAAACATCTATTCTCTGCAAATGAATAACATAACCAATTCATAAAAGAATCAACACACTCACAAATTTATCTTAACTGTTGCAAGGAAATTCAAATCACATAACTAAAATAGAATTGATACGATTACAGGTGAGACAGTAACTCCTTCCGACTGGGCCCATGGTCTTCAGAAGATACTGCTACTAAAAAATCAGTACGCAAAAATGCTCAAACCGCTTGAAGCTTCCATTAATTCCATAATTGATAAATCATTTACAATGGATTGTTGTATAGAATGTCAAGAATTAAGATATCCGAATGTTTGGTTAAAATACTTGGTTTCCTCTCTATTGTTCATTATCCTTTATATATTACAATGAAATAAGTAAATTAAGCTATCCTGAGGATCGAGAGATCCTCGGGATTTCTTTTACTATTTATAAAGATTACAATATAAAGAGTTAATCTTCCTTTAAACAGTTTTGTGCCTGATTTCTTCGATCTTCAATGGCATGTGCATCTTCATGATCTTCTTAACTATCTTGAGTTAACAACAATTGTCCATTTCTGCAATAAAATTAAAACAATTCAAACCAAAATTCAGAAAATATCTAATATCATTCAATAATATTTCTAAAATACTTTCTAACCATTTTCTTTCCTAATTACTTCAAATTAATCGAAAAGTCAACAAAGAATATATCACAAACCATAATAATAAGGAGAATATCAGTACATTTTTCTCAACTCAATAGCTAGTCACATGGCATTGTATGAGGAATAATTAGATTTTGATGTCGACCCTTCTGACAACCAATAGATATGGAATGTGATAGTTGGCGGTATCTCCAGTTACATGGCATATCAATTATTTTATCAGGCTCAGAATATTTCTTGTCTCTCGGTGGGATGTTTGATTTTCTAGGGTCGGGGATGTCTTTTGGTCTGCCAAACCTTTCTCCTAGGGATGGGGTTGGTTTCGGTTTTGAAGTAGGTCTTTGGTACATGCCCAAACCTCCAGCAAGGGATATTTTTGTTACCCGCTGCCCTCCTTTAAACCCTTCTTTTTCTAGTGGTCCCTCTTTTTTCCCATTTGGACCCCTCCCATCTTTTTTTCCCTCACCTTCTTCTAGACGGGGCACACTCTTACATTCTCCCCTTGGAGGTTCCTCCTCCTCAAGGTCGAATATGGTTTTCTCAACTTCATCTCCTGGAAACCCTTTCACTGTCCCTCCCCTTCAGGGCTTCTCGGATCCAAGCATTTTCCATGTATCCTCACATCAAAGCCCTAGTTTTTTACCATATCTAGGAGGGAGTCCCATCACTGCGGTGCGGGAGCCTCTTCAATAGGGGGGTGATGTGCTCATGCAATATATAGGGACATACAATCTCCCTTAGGCCCATTCAAGCCCCAAAATAAAGATGAATAAGTGTATAAAAATTTTGGTTGTTGTTTTTAAACTATCCTTTGGGGATGATGTAAGAATGGACCAAGCAACTCATCCTGGGGAATTTTCTTTGGTAGGTAGGGCTCGAGGAAGGAAATTCATCCTAAATACCCTATATGCATGGGTGGACGTTGAATGGAAACCAATTTTCTATCCACCTCCTATAGTACAAAGACTATCCAAAGGTTGGTTTTCAATATTAATTTTCCAGAATAAGGAATAGGTCGAGGAATTCCTAAGAGGCATTTGGAGCACAAATTCAACCCTGGTTTTTATAAAGCATTGGACCCCTTTGTTTTATTCCTCTAGAGAGAGGATGGATACTTTTCCTACTTGGGTAAGATTTCCTAGTCTCCTAGAAGAATTTTGGAACATTTATTTTTTCAGGAAATTTAGAGATGGTTGGGTTTTTTTTTGTCAGTTGATAAAGCCTACGAATCCATAATGGATTTTTCTGTGGCTATAGTTTTAGTTTCTGTGAATTTCAAAGAAGGGATCCAAAAGGAATTCATTTTAGATGGGAGGGACCAGATTTATATTCAACCAATAGACTATCAAGGGTTTCCTTTCAGATGCAGGCGATGCATGAAGTGGGACATATAGCGAAGGAATTCTCACTTCCTTTTATGTACAGGACCCATGTATCCTACTCATACGAGGATTATAAAAGAAGGGCTTAGGAATTTGAAGGGGATCCCCTACATCATAATTTGGCATTAGGAGGGGTTTCAACGTCGGAAAGGGGAGGACATATTTTTTCACCTCAAGAAGAGGCTCCTTAGGTGGATGTACAACTAGTCAGTGTTTTACAAAGCTCAGCAATCAACCTAGCATAATATGTGGTGGACACAAAAGTGCCACCATAGGATCCGATCTTCTCTATGGAACAACTCTTTCCAATGGGTATGTTCAAGTCACTCCCTCCTTCCATCTCTAAGCTTACTCATGTTTTCTCTCTATTTGGTATGGATCATTTGCATTTGAGACATGATTCCTCTTATGCTTAGAGTTGTTTGGATCCCTCCTACTCATCGAATGTTTTTTTCTCAAGAAATATTCCCTATCCATCAACCCTTGGCCCTTCTTCATCCTCAATAACTTCAAACTCCACCCCCTCTTTAGATAATTTAGAAGATCATGTTATTCGTTATCAATTAAGATCATGTGTTATTCAATCTGATATGCATTCATCAAGGGGACTGTTGGGTTTGGGACAAAAACCCTACTCCAGGACAGAAGAAGGGCAGGGCAAGAAAGTCTCATTTATCTAAGGCCCAATCTAGTGCTTTGGTGGATATAGCTTCTAGACAACAACTCTCTATTAGTGGGGTGCTTAGACTAGGTTTGGCCCCAGGTAGGGGTGTTCCATGAAACTTCTATCTCTGAATTGTAGAGTCCTAGAGAACCCCTCTAAAAGAATTGCCTTGAAGTGGTTGGTTCTTATCCACCAATAAGAGGTTATTTTCATTCAAGAAACAGTATGCCCTGAAGTGGTGATTATTCCAAATTTGAAATCCTCCATGCCGCACTGAGACTTTATGGGTGTTGATTCCAAAGTCCATTTAGGGGGTTTGGTTCTGAGGTGGAACACCTCCAAAATTAAAGTTAAATTGATATGGGTGATGGACTCTATAATTGGGGGATAAATTCTAATGGAAGGTTTGGAATAAGAACTTTGTATTGTGAATATTTACGACCCTTATTCTACACATAAAACTTTCTAGGAATCCTTATTTAAGGGATCCCTTCTATGCACTGATAATTTGATCATTGGGGGGGATCAAAATTTTTCATTAGGGGCTATAGAGGTATGGGGGACAAATGTGTGCATTGATGACCATTCTAATTTTTTTTCACATATGCTCATATCTCAATGGCTTATTGATATTGAGCCCACTAGACTCTTCCCTGCATGGAGGAATAATCAAGTTGGTTAGCACAAGGTAGAAAAGCGCGTTAATAGGTTTTTGGTGTAAGAAATATTATTGAATCTCCCTTATTAGTTTAGACAATGGGTTGAATCTAGGGGTGATTCTGATCACTCCCCCATACTGATGGAAATTTTGGGCAGCCCAAAAAAACCTGCTTCCCCCTTTAAATTCAACCTGGCTTAGCTTCTGGATGAAAGATTTCAAATTTTTCTCAAGGAAAATTGGAGAGTATTTGATGATAGCTTGGGAATGCCAACTTCAATTCAATTTGCATACAATATTAAAAGGATTAAACAACTAGCTATTCCTTGGGATAAGGAGAAAAATGAGAGGGAGGAATTGGAACTTCGAGAGGTAGAAGCTGAAATTGCAAGAATCTCTCAATCGAATGGGGATGGATACCTCTTGGGGGAAGAAAAGGAGGACCTAAAAAATATGGAAATGTGTAGGAGGCGACTGCTGGAGGAAAAGGAAGAATCTTGGATAATGAAGAGTAGGGATACTTGGCTAGCTAAAGGTGATGAGAATACAAATTTATTTCAGGCTTATGCGAAAGGGTGAAAGACTTCTAATACCATCTAGTCACTTCATTCAGAACAAGGTGAAGAGATCAAATCGTTTGATGGATTGGAAAATATGCAAAAAAATCACTTTAAATATTTATATAAATCCCTAGGGAAGTCAGCATAGCAGAAATAATACAAATGGCACTTTATTTTCCTAGGTTTTCTAATGACGAGCAGAACCAAGTCTTGTATGAAGAAGTATCAGTGGAGGAACTAAATTAAGTACTTCATAGTTTTCAAAAGGACAAAATCCCAGGCCTAGATGGGTGGCATGTTGAGTTTTACATTGTTTTTAATGATACACTTGGAAATGATTTTCTACGAGTAATTGAGGAATCTAGGTTGGCAGGTATTATTCACCCCTCTTTTAATTCCACTTTCCTTTCCCTGATTCCAAAGGTGGATGATCCCTCTTCCTTTGATAATTTCAGTCCTATTTCACTTTCCAATTGTTTCTACAAGATAATTTCTAAGGTCATCTCTAGAAGGATAAAAAAAGTTTTCTCATAGAAGATATCCAGGGAACAGTTTGGTTTTTTGGCTGGTCACCAAATCCATGAAGCCATTGGGGTAGCCCAAGAAGGGATTCATAATATGAAGACAAGAAAAATGAAAGATGTGGTCCTTAAAATAGATTTATCCAAAGCTTATGAAAGGGTGGATTGGTCATATCTTCTGGTAACCCATGTGAGTTTTGATATGCCTTTTATTAGGTGGGTTATGGCTTGCATAACATCTGTTTCTTTTGCAGTATTGATTAATGCTAAAGCATCCCCTTTTTTCCATTCAAAGTGAGGTTTACAACATGGATACCCATTATCCCCTCTCCTTTTTCTTTTGGTAGCTGAAGGATTAAGCAGGGAAATATATCAAGCTATTAACAATGGCTCCATCCATGGTATCATTATAGGACATAATCTGAGATTGACCCACCTTTTGTTTGTGGCTGGAATTTTACTTTTATGCAATGGATCTCGAGAGGAAGCATGTATAATTAGATAAATATTTCATCTTTTTATGAGGGCGACGAGGATGGTTATAAACCAACAAAAATTAGTGATCTCTTTGGTTGGTGTTGAGAAGGTTGTATATGACCATTGCAAAAGGATTTTCCATTTTGAGTGTTTGGATTTTGATGAAGTTATCAAATATATGGGATTCAGACTGAAACCAAATAGTTATAAAAATACCGACTGGTTGTGGTTGATTGCTAAGTTGGAAAATTGTTTGAAATGATGGATATTTTGATGGATTTCCATAGTTGGTAGACTTACTTTAGGGAAATTAGTTTGGAAGCTATCCCAGTATAGTGGATGTCTTTGGCTTGGGTCCCAAAAGGAATTTTGGAAAAATCATGCAGGATTTTATTTAATTTCATATGGTCAGGATGTGGGGAAAAGAAGATCACTCCTTGGACCAGCTGGGAAAATTGGCCTTGCCTAAGGCCTTGGGAGGATAGGGCCTTAAAAATATTTTCCTCTTTTCCAAGGCTGTCAATGCGAAGGCGGGATGGTGTCTCATAAAAAATCCCATCATATGGTCATCAATTGTTTTGCACAAGTACTTAGTACATCCTTCCAGATTCATTGGAATATTGGATTCAGTCCCCTGTTAAACCTCTACAAAATGTATCCATCATTTGGAAGGAAGTTGTTACTTCTTTTCAGGTAATTTCAAATGGTTTGACTTGGAGAATTGGGAGGGGATCTAGGGTCATATTATGAGTTGATCCCTAGACTAGAATTGGATTGAGCCATATTCTCCCTGACCCGGTAATTCAAAGATTTCATGAACAAGGATTTTTGTTTATGTGCCAGGCTGCAGAACCCTTTAATACAACTATCTAGAGGTAGGCATGGAAAGATGTTGCATAGATGGGGTTGGACCCTCATTTTTCATAGGATTGGTTAGAATATACCAGATCCCTACAAGTTTCAGATGTGAGGATAGTGGACTAGTAGAATGAGATAATATGGCAGCATGCCCCTCATGGGGTTTACACACCAAAGTAGGGCTATATTCATCTTTCGATGGATCTCATACAAGGTAACCCAAGCTGGTGGTGGAAGGGACTGTGGAAACACCACTGTCCCCAGAAGGAAATTGTTTTGATGTGGTGTGAACTATATAACAAAATTCTTACCTAAGATAATCTTAGGAAGAAACACTTGTTGGGTCTAGGCTGGTTCTCACTTTGTAAACAATAGGAGGAATCAGTGGCTCATATCCTCCTTCAATGTCCTTTCTCGATTCAAGTATGGAAACAAGTTTCCCATATGATTCATCAAGGTTGTATATGGGAAGGGATCAATATTGAAGCTACTTGGAGGAATTGGCTTTAGGGTGAAAACTATATAAATATAAAATCTTTACCCCTAATCATATGCTAGGGCATTTGGTTGGCCAGGAACTGCATAATTTTCAAAGAAAAAAGCATGCATTCCTAAAGTTGTGGCGGCTCAATTTTTAAGTATATTATCTCATTTCCCTCAAGAAAAATATGTTCCAACTATAAGGATTGTTCATCCTGAGGCCTATGATCCAAATATTCCTAGGGCCTACTTTGATGGGGCTTCTCAAAACCTCTCTTGGGGGGTGTTGTTCTATATTTGTCAGAGAATCATATTTACAAATTAAAAATGGGTTTAGGTCCATGAACCAACAATTTTTCGGAGTTAATGGCCTTAAAGATTACATTTAGATTTGTGGGGGAAAGGGGATTTGATCCTTTCATCTCTTTTAGGATTCAAAAAATGTCATAAACTAGGTTAGAGGTACCCAAAATTGTCAAAATATTTTTCTTAGACCTATTTTGCAGGACATTCATTTATACCTGACATATTTGATTTCTTCATCATAAAGAATATACACAGGGAGAGGAATATGGATGTAGATTCACTTTCAAAGGAAGTTCTGCTACTCCACTTTGTTTATTGACATATTCAGGACACTATAGAGCAACAAATATGGACCTCACTCCCTAGGCCTTTCATGGAAGGGTTGCCAGAACAAATCCCAAATCAACTACAACACTCATATTTTTTGTTTAGATGATTTTTTGCACAATGGAACCGGTGATAATAAGCTCTATTTAAGCCTTGGATTGTGACAAAAACTTTTGTAATTGTCTTTTGAACTGCTACAAAAATTCCTTTTTGTTTTCAGGCATGAATGTTTTTTTTTCTTTTTTTGAAATCCCACTTTGTTGATGGGTATGGACTCTAGTTTTTTATACATATGTGAGCCATGTAATATGTCAAATTCTCTCTCAATAGGGATGTATGAGGATGCAAAAATAGAGAAAATCTCGGCTACATGAGATTGTTCAGGTCATGATCATATATCAGCTGATATTCATATTCAGAATGTAATTTTTCTTCATATGAATAAAAATTATGTTTTTTTTCTTCAGGAAAAAAATATTAGTATACATCTTTTCGGTATTTTCGTGTATACTTTTTTGTTACAGTATGTTTTACCTCTATCTCTTCAAGACAACTTTGAAAACAACATAAAACAATTCATCTATGATCTTGAAAAATACATGAGGTAAGTAACGATTTCTATGAAAAATATTCATTGTAGAACTTGTCCACATGTGTTTTACTTGCAATGTATACACTTAAACTTGCAGCCATTTTAGTGCATCATGTGTAGGTGGTTCTCATCTAAAGAATTCCATAAAGAAGATATAAGGTATTGGAGGAGATATCTTTCTCACCCAATGTGTGAAATGAAAAAGTATCTACCTTCGGCATTTTTCAAAGCGTAAGAGAACTACCTCATACACCAAGTTGAGGAGATTCAAATTTGTGGACTTGTACACACAAGGTCAATGTGGATGGTGGAGAGGCATTTGAAATCATTGAAATCTTTTGTCATACAAAGATCACATCCTGAGGGTTATATGGTGGAGGGCTATATGATATATCAATCATTGGTGTGAATTAGTCAGTATCTTCCTAAATTAACAACAAATATGAATGTGCCTCTCATTTGGGATGTCAAATCCATCAAAAAAATTGAAGGGGGGGTCATGTTGGGGAAAGGTAGAATGACCAAACTGAAAGGTAATTAAATCGTAGAGATCTACAATACTTTTGTTTATTCAGTTTTATCTATATCATACCTATTTAGTTTTTATTCTTCCATCAATTATTAAGCTTTGTCATGGTACCTAATTATTGATGAATTGTTATTTTTTCATATAGTTGGTCGAGAGTGGGATGCACTAAATTTATACATTGCAAACAATCTTGATTGGATGAAGGTGTGGATAGAATGATGTATACAATGTTATGATAGGGTATCATGGGAAGGGGCCACTACATTGGTTAAAGAGGCTTGTTGTAATCAAGATACCAATATTACACAGAGGGAAATTGATTTAACATATGGTTTAAATGATAAACATGAAAGCATATTCACCCACAATTTTTACTTATTTTCCATTATATTAATGTATGTTGTCTATTATTTTCTTAAAATAGTTACTAATTCTAAATTTGTTAATTAATTGACATTGCAGTTTTTATGTGTTAGGCATAATGCAGTTGAAACACCACAAGGCTATGTGGTACAATGACTGTAAATTTCACATCAAAAAGTTGGATGAAAAGAAAAAAATCCTTTAATTGTGGCATAAATTCAATATTTCAGGTTGCTAATGTTTCCTCTAGAAGTGACAAGCATCCAGAGGTATCTAAAAATATATATTATGGGTATTTGAATGATATAATTGAATGTGACTTTAAATCTTTTAAATTAGTGATATTCAAGGTTAAATGGTACAGGTTACCGAAGAATGAATGTGATCCTGAAAGAACTATTATTGAGCATGAGAATGGATTTATCATGGTTAATACAAGGACGCTTGAGCTGGGTACTGAGATTTATGTTCTTTCAAGCCAATATGAGCAGGTATTTTACTCGGATGTTCCATGTAAAGTAAGATGATCATATGTTGTTAGATAAGATCCAAGAGGAAGGTTTGTAAAGTATAATGTAGTGGAAGAAGATGGTATTGAAGAAGAAGATGATGCAGAGGATAAAGTAGATGTGTTAGACGAAGAATACAAAGAAGTTGAGATAGATGTAGATGGAAATGTTCTCGATGATCATGTGAACGATGAAATTATCGAAAATGAAACAAATGATGATGTTTCTATGGCCAATCCTTACAATGTCGATTCTGAACTAGATTTTGGACCGAATGATGCAGATTTGGAGTTGGACGAAGAAGAATATCAATGATATTGAATTGTTGAAATGTAGTTTGGGGTATGTGATTATATATTTTCTATGATTTTTCTTATATGGGTTAACTGTTTATTGTTATCTTTTATGCCATATTCTTGTATGTATCATTGGTTGGTTAGAAGTCATTGACCTTTATTTCTCTCATAACCCACCAACCTATATCCTCCTAACCCATTTTCAGCACATGTTGATTGATTTTAACTATTAGTAAATATAAATTATATTACAAACAAATAACAATTAAAAAATAAACAAAAAATAAAACAAATATAAAACAACAATACACAAAGATAAAAAAATGCATTATGGAGCCAAACCCCATACCAAATAAACCTACTCCTAACTCGTTGACCATTGCATTGATCTACCCCACTTTCCATTATAGAGAGTGCACAAAGGAACATACATGTACAATGAGATACCAACCCCACATGTGCGTCCAAGGAGGGATCGACCCCACAAGGTATTTGGTATGTAGCCTCATTGTTGACGTAGATAGAGAATGTATATCTTGTAGCTATTTGTTCAATATGAAATGGTTTACAATGGCTATGTTTGTGCTCAATTCAAATCAAGTTTTCTCTATGATTCGGTCCAAAATTTAGGTTCGATACCCTGTATACTACATCTTTTTTCCATATTTTTGTACATGCACCAAAGAATAAACAAGGTTTGAAATGAAAATTCAACAGACATGATCAGACCAAAAATATAAATCCAAAATTGACGATCTCAATTTATTTTGGTCGATGAAAGTGCATGTTGGATAAAAAGGGGTCGGAGGCCTAAATTATAAACCATTGTATTAATGGTTGATAATGTGTCATATCCATATTCATTTTAATATACAGAGGTGGTATTATCAAACCATTTTAGATCTCCCTCAAAATGCATGAATGGATGACATATGTCACCGTGAGGTAAGCCAAATAAAAAAGGCAGCATGTCGATATAATTCAAATTTAAAAATAAAATAAAAGTTAAACAATAAACCCCGAAGGTAAATGCACATAGTAATCTTTGTTACGAGTACAATAGACTCCAATTAAAGAAATAAAATTCTCCTTCGACAAATAAGTCCAGGTAGTGTTCTAATTTCCTTACTTCAAAATTGTTTTTATTGTTTAAAATAAGGATAGATGGAGAAAGGTAGTCAATCTAGTAATCCATCAACCTCTGATGAAAGAGTCTTAATTGATCATGATTGTGAAATTTTTGAAACCATTCTATCACAGTTTGATCCTTATGAGTTAAGTAATTTAACCTATGATATATTTAGGGATTTGCATGATTATTTACATATCTAAGATTTGAACTTGGGTAAATTCACAATTCCCCAAACCTATCTTTCTGAAAAAACGGTCGTGGTATCTGAAAATGGGTCCATTGTATTCTATATTAATGTCAAGTCTATTACAAAAATGTTATCTCTCTCCAAAAAATGTAACTCTAAGACTTGGATTCAATCAAAGGATTTAGGTGTCATTGTTCATACTTCTATAATTATGGATGCGACAAAGTTATTAACAAAGAAGAATTTTGTTCAACATCCTCAAATTACATGTAGTTCAATTCAGAGAAGTATTGAAACCTTCATGAAAATATACAAGGATTTAGTTGAAATGGAACTACCTTCATGTTGGGATAAAAATAGAAATTGTATTCAACATGAAGCATATGAAGATATGCTAATAAAAGCAAGGGATGACACAATTAAATTTCAAGTTATGGATGGTGTGTTGAAAGTTCAAACTATTGTCTGCAAGTTAATAGATGATTTTCATTTATTATGGAAAATCAAAACTTTATTTCCTAATATTTCATCATATGATAGATATATTGAGTTTGATATAGCTCCCAGAAAAATGGTTAAATCCTGAAGAAAAAATGCATGGAACGAGCCAAGATCATATCTTGTTAGGAATGTTTTCCAAATGTATTGTGTTCTATACTCTATTCGATACATCCATGTACTATGTTCTATACTTTGTTCTATACATGCTTATTCTATGTTCTATAAAGGGGAATGCAAATGGTGATTTGGTTTTAAACATAAATCTTCGGTTGTTGGGTATTTCATCATCACTTATCCTTCTTGGCTTCATGGTTCATCATTATAATTGCATACAAGTAGTTTACAGAATAAACAATGACATATTAGGATGTTTATGGAATAAAGAATGACACTTTTTTATTTGAAATGGGGTAAGCGCCATCTTTAAAAAATAATTTTTATCACATATATAGTATTTGTTGCTACCTTCTTATGGATGAATGTTATATGTTTTGTATGTAAAAAACCACATATCCATACACAGACTCTTTCTTTCATTTACCTTTAAATTTTATTTTTCTACTTTCTATGCATGAATCATACCATGCCACTTTCAATTACTTTCCAGTAGAAAGTTTGGGTATGGGGAATTGAGAGTGATGTGAGTGGGGGGTAGGGGGGGTGGGGATGAGCTTCCACCTTGACATGGTTGGCCATGTTCAGTAGAGAATAAATTGTTCTTGAAACCAAAAGAAGCTCATTCAGGTATTTCATTTTAGTCTTTCTATAGTCTCATACATGTTGATATTGTTTATTTATTTATTTATTATTCAGTCATATAACCTTGTATTCTTTGATAATTTTAGTAGCTCTTCACAATGGAAATGCAACTAACAACTAGACTATGTGTGATTTGGTTGTACAAGCTCCTGCCTCATTGAGCTCATGGAAGCAATTAGTTAGTACTCATTTTTCCATTTTAGTTAGTGTGTGTGCTTAGTTGCCAAAGATTCATGTGTATTTCAACCCTTTACTAAATTATGGGCACAAATCACCCTAGTGTGTATTCTTTAGGGTTTACAAAAAATCCATAGTCATGTAACTTTTAACTTGTAAATTATCAACACCATAAATACATTTTTCTTCCTAGGGCCTGCATTTCTCAACATGCCTTGTTTTCATGCATTTTTATGCATTTTTCTCTTTATGAATATTTTTTGCATTTGCAAGGCATGTTTTAGCCTTTAGGCACACTAGAGGGTTTTAGGTTTCAAAATGAACAAATAAATTATGAATATATGTTAAATGATAAAATCCAAACTCCACAATTTGAACCACTCAATTTGGAGGTCATATGAGTCTTAGGTGTGCATTTTACAGTAAGACGATTTTACCCTCCATTTTACAAAAGGTCTTGAATCTTGGTTCAGGGTAGAAGTCCTTAGTCTTTTTAAAATGAAATCCATATTAAATGCGTAGATTTTAAATGTTATTAAATTAACCCAAAATCTTACATCAGTAAATTCAGAGCTATATAAAAGCATGGGTGTGTATTTCCATTAGGTCAATTTCTATTGTTTCAATCTCTCAATTTACAAGGTAGACTTTGTCTCTTTTACACAACAACCACTTTTACGTTTACAAATGAAAATATAAATATGTAGACATGTGTAAAATTATCTAAGACACCTTCATAAACTTGAATCATTCAAATTGCAGGTGTGTAAAGACCTAGGCATGCATTTTTGTGAAGACTAGCATGCATTTTTGCACAAATATAGAAATTACAGTTTAAAAGAAAAACAAGTATTTTTCTCATTTGGGTATTTCATTTGAGTCTTTCTAGGTCTCTTACATGTTGATTTATCTTTTTTTTATTTAATTATTAATATTCTATCATATAAACTTGTATTTTATGATGATTTTAGCTGGTCTTCACAATGGAAATACAATTAACAAATAACCTATGTGTGATGTGGTTGTACAAGCTCCTGACTCATAAAAATAAAGGAACCAGGTAGTTAGTACTCGTTTTTCCATTTTAGTAAGTATGTGTGCATAGTTTCCAAAGGTTCATGTATATTTCAACCCTTTACTAAATTATGGGCACAAATCACCATAGTATGCATTCTTTAGGGTTTATGACAAATCCACAATCCTGTAACTTGTAACTTGTAAATTAACAACACCATACATGGATTTTTCTTCCTAGGGAGTGCATTTCTCATCATGTCTTATTTTCATGCATTTTTCCCTTTATGCATTTTTTTTTCATTTACAAGGCAACTTTTAGCCTTTATGCACACTAGTTGGTTTTAGGTTTCAAATTGCACAACTAAAGTATGAATAGATGTAAATTGAGAAAATCCAAACTCCACAATTTGAACCACTCAATTTGGAGGTCATGTGAGTCTTAGGCATGCATTTTACAGTAAGACGGTTGTACCATCATGTTGTGCCAAGCACTACAACCCTCCATTTTCTTGTAATCAATTTGCAAAACCCCTCCAAGAAAATTGAGCCCCTTTATCTTTTAGCTTTGAAAACTCTTCGACCTGTATCTTCTTGATGGTTACTTCTCCCATTCTAAGCATGTTCTTCAAGCATTTTATAAACTCAAGAACTAATTCAAGTACATATATCGTGTTAATGAATATTGAGAAGCCCTCAGGGCCAGTTTTGGAAAGAGAGAAGAACTTGTGTATAGTTGTTTTGTTATGAACTATTTCAAGTGGAATGTATGTTTTTCACATAGAGTGTAAGGACAATGTTTTCTTATAGACTAATATGATGCATTCAATGTCGTTTTTTGCAGTATTTCTATTGTTTCTTATATTTATAACTCCCGAGATCATGAGTTGTTATGTATGCCGAAATATAATTTGGTTTTTTTTGGTTATATATATGTATGCATGTGTCTCTAACTTTTCACCTTTATTTCAGCTATCTGGGTGAGGTTTCTGGCATAGTTTATTTTAATTACAATGCATTTTAGTTATTTTAGTTTGCTCCTAGATATTATATGATAGAATAGTAGTTGATTATATTTATTTTCATACAGGGTATTCATCTACATATTTTCATTGCATAACCATCCATATTCACCCTCATAACCAACAAAGGAATCTGGGCCACATTCTGGATGGGTCTCCTAAACCAAATGGTGCATAGTTTAATTGGGACCATGCATTGAGGAGTATCCATCATTGTTGTAGGGTGATTTCAACCCCGTCAACACCTCCATTTTACAAAAGGTCTTGAATCTAGGTTCAAGGTAGAAGTCCTTGATATTTCTAAAACGCACTCCAGATGAAATATATAGATTTGAAATGTTATTAACTTCACCCCAAATCTTAGATCACTACATTTGGAGCTATATAGAAGAATGGATGTGCATTTCCATTAGGTCAATTTCTATTATTTTGGTCTCTCAATTCACAAGGTAGACTTTGTCTCTTTTACACAACAACCACTTTTATGTTTGCAAATGAAAATATAAATATGTAGACAAGTGTAAAATTATTTAAGGCACCCTCTTAAACTCGAATCATTCCAAGTGTAGGTGCATAAAGACCTGGGCATGCTTTTTTGTGAATCATGGCATGCATTTCTACACAAAGAAAAAAATTACAGTCTAAAGAAAAACAAGTATTTTTCTCATTCATTTATTGCATTTTAGTCTTTCTAGGTCTCATACATGTTGATTTGTTTGTTTGTTTATTTAATTATTAATATGTAGTCATACAAACTTGTATTTAATGATGATTTTAGCAAGTCTTCGCAATGGAAATGCAACCAACAACTAGCTTATGTGTGATGTGTATGTACGGTCTCCTACCTCATTGAGCTCATGGACCCAAGTATTTAGTACTCATTTTTCCATTTAGTTAGTGTGTGTGCATAGTTTCCAAAGATTCATGCATATTTCAGCCATTTACTAAATTATGGGCATAAATCACCCTAGTATGCATTCTTTGAGGTTTACAACAAATCCATAGTCATGTAACTTGTAACTTGTAAATTAACAACACCATACATGTATTTTTCTTCTTGGGGTGTGCATTTCTCATCATTCCCTGTTTTCATGCATTTTTATGCATTTTTTCCTTTATGTATTTTCTTGCATTTACAAGGCAATTTTTAGCATTTATGCACAACATACGGTTTTTGGTTTCAAAATGCACAAATAAAGTTTTAATAGATGTAGAATGATAAAATCCAAACTCCACAATTTTAACCACTCAATTTGGAGGTCATATGAGTCTTGGGCATGCATTTTACAATAAGACGATTGTACCCTCCATTTTACAAAAAGTGTGGAATCTCGATTCAAGGTAGAAGTCCTTAGTCATTTAAAAATGTACTCTGTATGATATATATAGATTCAAAATGTTATTAAATTCACCCCAAAAATTAGATAAATTATTTTTGAGCTATATAGAAGCATGGGTGTGCATTTCCATTAGGTCACTTCCTATTGTTTTGGTCTCTATATTTACAAGGTAGAATTTGCCCCTTTTACACAAGAACCACACTTGTGTTTGCAAATGCAAATCTAAATATGTAGGCAGGTGTAAAATTATCTAAGATAACCTTAGAAACTTGAACCACTCAAATTGAAGGTGTGTTAATACCTAGGTGTGCATTTTAGTGAAATCTAGTGTGCATTTTTGCACAAGGGCATAAATTGTAGTTTAAAAGAAAAACATGTATCTCTTAAGTGTGACTGTGCAATTTTAGTTGTTTAGGCTCTAACAAGATTGAATTAGGGCTTTATGAAAAAATAGAAACCATAATCCTAATTGTCTATATCATCATATATTGAGAATATTGTCATCTACATTTGGCTCAACATGCAACCTATATCCAATGCAAATTTATTTGTTTTTACTTTATTATACAAGCATCAGACATTTGATGATTGTCCGTCCCATTCCCGAAAATACTTACATCTCTCCTGTGCCATGCATACAATGATTATGCCAATCCATATCAATGGATCGTCGACGGACTGCACATTGTAGAGCGTCACCACACTGATGTAGGTTGTCAGTCATAAAGTCACAATCCAGATGGCATCTGTGTCGAATGTTCGATGGTACTTTAACACACCTATGTCGCAGTAATGGCCATCACTGTTGGTAAAACAATTTCTTGAAAAAAGCCACGTGGAAAATCAATCTATCGCAATACCGCAATTGTATGATTGTCATAATGGTGATGATTTTTTGCAATGAAAATATGTTTCGTAAAATCTCTCTATAGTTGCCACATGACAGTTGGTGGTGTTGGATATCCAACATAGACTTATGGCCATCGTTATTATGATGAAAGTAGTGCAATGAATATATGAGGAGGAAGTTTGTCGGAATCCATACCAGGGGTCGTCAAAACGACGTCGAAAAATGAGGCAAATGTACTAGTGTGTCTTATCATTCAAAGACAAAGCATATTGATGTTAAATATCACTTTGTGAGAGACATGGTTGAAGACAAGAAGGTGTTGCTAATCAAGGTGAAAACTTTGGAGAATGTTGCAGATTCATAAATAAAATATGTGAGCATTGAGAAGTTCTCTTGGTGTAGAGAATCTATGGGCATTTAATCCCTGGATTGTTGACTATGTAATCATGTAACCCCCTCTATGCAAAGAAAACAACAAGTGGGAGAATGTTGGGTGTGTGTTATATTCTTTGAAAGATTGGTCCCATGTACTATACAATAATATGGAAGTAAGGGGCAGGGGGGTTGGGTCCCCAATGTAAGGGGGTTCGGGGGAGGAGCCCTTGAAAAAAGAAAATTGGTGGTTTTTGCGTCTGTTCTTTTGGAAATTTTTCGGTACATGGTTTTTCCCGATGGTTTTCTAATTTTGATTAAGGAATTAGGGTTTTTAACTAATCTGAGTCAGTGGATTAGGGGTTTAGATGTTGCAAGATCCTATATGCATATTTTATTGTAAACAATGAAGAAAATGATAAATAAAATATTAGAGGTGTGGCTCTAAACAGGTTGTTGGTCTTCCCGGTTTGGGTTTCTAGGGTAAAAAATTATGTGTAATGTGTGTGTGTTCCATTGTATCTTTTATGTTTTTATTAAGAATCTATTTGCAGTAACTAATTTTACAAGGTTAAAATCTACAATATTGCTACCCATCTTGGTGTTTTCTATGATTATGAGGCAAGATGGAATCTATCTATCTTAATAAGTGATTGTTATTGACCGATTTCATTTTGGGAATTTGGAGCTTCCTTCTACAATTCTGCAAGAGCTAGTATAGTCCTTATGATGAATTTGGCCCAAATTGAGATCAATTATTGTCGGATTCTCCAATGGTATCATATATTTGATGCACACACACTGCCTTTTATGGATTATTGATACAGATAAACCTCTCCATTTTTCCTCTTCATCGAATGAATCTTCTCTGTGAACTTGCTAACAAATTTCAAGAGTATGCTAGAGCTTCAAGTTTGGAGACACTTGATTCCATACATACATGTGGAGGAACATGGGTTCTCCTGTGTAGACTAGTTCAGTAAATTACAGTGAAAGAGACATTAATTTAGAATCAAACTTGACCATCATAGGGATACATTAGTTGACACCCAGGATTTCCATAAACTCAACAGATTCAATATTGGTATCTCGGTTCCCATTTTGGAGAATCTCAATGATCGAACCCTCTCACAGCCTTGCTTGGTCGAATATTCAATTTTTCAAACGTGGTGTGCAACCATAAAATTCAAAACAAAAATCCATGGATTCCATCATTATTTTAATAAGGTTTTTATGGGTCCGATGATGGACTATCGAGGTTGCAAGAAAACGTGACAGTCGGTTAATGAAGAGAGAAGAACAAGGTGATTTTCTATGTTGATGATTGGCACGCCCTAATTTGAGCGAGCTTAAAAGGATGGAAGAGGAAAATGTTGAGGGAATGATATAATCTGGTCAAAAGAACTCGAAAATTCCTTCAAGTATCTTCATCATCAGCTGTAAGTTTTAACGATTCGAGGTCACTAATGTTTCTAGCTGAGGGCTACCAATATTCACCAATAAAACTACAACTAGTTATGGCCATACATGGAAAGGGATTTCAATCGTTCTATCTTCACAATAACTTTTAAATATTTATGTATTGCATCTAGTACATTTGAATAGAGTGTTTGGAGAATTCCATTCATGATTTGAGCCTCAACTTGGGTACGAAATCTGATCTGAGTTTTGCAAAAATATTTTGGTGTGACCCAATCTCCATCAGTCTCCTTGCTAGTTATGTGAACAGATTCATATGTGTGCTCTTGTATGGTTCCTTAATAGAGTTGATATTATCTTGATTAAGATATGGCTTATCATTGTATGTGAAACGAATTGACTATATTTGGTTTTTTTTTGTGCATCATCTTTTAGAAAGAAGATAGATAAGTCGACGGTTCTTTGGATAACGAGAGGCACATTCAATCTCGAAAATCAACTCAACTCCAAAATCAAGGTATATTTGCAATAAGTCTCTTTGCAAGTTTACTTGTGCTTTTCTAAAATCAAGTTGAATTACATTGTAAATGGGTGCATTTTCGGTAGAATCCAACACCCCTCATTTGTTGAGTTTGTATTTGATTGTTAAAGGGTGGAGTTGCAAGAAACCCTATGAGGTATGAGTTATGGCTTGAATTGATGAAATATTAGAGTTATTGAACACTCTAATACTCTCTTATGTAGAAAATATAGTCACAACTAACATAGCTAATCTCACCGATGTTCTAACATTTTTACAAGATTCACATGACAAAATTGAATTCCTCTAACTTGAATCACAACTCCAACAAGAAGAATCTTTGACATTTGGAACTAGTCCTTGTTAATAACAATCGTCTTTTCTAAGAAGATGAGGATGCCAGTTCATACCAACATCCAGCGCAGGAGAAACTCAGTGAGATAGCTTCAGATTCAAGTATAGATGAAGATAAACTTCCTCTTTCCAAGCAAATCATCATACCTTGGGAGGAAACTAGGCACAACAAGCACAAAACTGATATCGGATATGGAAAGGAAGTCACCTTTCATATTCTTGATTATACCAAATTGATCTTGTTCCAGAATGTTGGATTGCTACAAGAAGGTTCATATCCACCTTCTCTAGTTCAAGAGAATATTCATAAATGCCATCATTGTCAATGAGTTGGCCATATGGAAGATCAGTGCTTCAATATTCATCCTTGTGAGCATTGTGGAAAGCACAATCATCCTTCAAAAAAATATTCCAAATGAAAGAAATCTACAAGAGTAAAGAACCACAATGGATGAATCACTTCTTGGCAATGGTCATCAATATCCAAGAAGATATCTCATTCATATCATAGAATTAATTCTCGATTATTGACACATCTTGCAGTGAAAGGATTCGCATATTCTTACCTTATACCTAACAGGGGGGGACAACATCAACAATTGATAGTCAGGCTTCAAGTTTCAAAGTCTTATCAATCGAGCAGTAACAAGCGAGCGTGATTCGGTTTGAGGTCACCCAAATCCACTAGATTGGTTTGTTGTTTTCCTTAAACCACCACTTAGTAGAAGACTTACAACTTATACTAGACAATTGTTTGTGGTTTTCCTTAAACCTCCACTTAGTAGAAGACTTTCATCTTCTGCTAGACAAAAAATTATGGTCATCTTTAAACTAGCATTCATGAACATTTCCAACTAGAAGAAGACATAATCTTCCAGCTTCTACCTAACTTACGAAAGTTTTTGGGAACCATTGAGCCTAGAGCCAAGTTCCAGAGTTTGTGTTCATTTGTAAACCACCAGATTGGTTTGTGGTATTCCTTAAACCATCACCACCATTTAGTAGAAGACATCAACTTCTACTAGCCATTCCATTCATGGTCATCCCAAAACCACTAGATTTAGAGAGCACACGCAGCCATCAACAACTATCCACTTCCATATTTCAATTACACACCTTCATATTTAATCTCTCTTCTTAGACTCACTTACACCCCTTTGGATTAAGGGGATGAATGTTGGAAACATAATTTATTAGGATTATGAACTTGACGGAATGTGAATAGTCAACTCATTGAAATTATCTTAAAAATCCAAGAGACATTAAAATACTAATCCAAACGTCAACATAAATGTATTTATACATGTATCATATTAATGAAAATATACATCTCACACTTATCTACATTCATGTGTTTCAACATTTATGTACGTACCTTTACAATTATGTCATGGGAAATAAGTTATGATTGTATTATTCCATCACTTTTTCCCACATAATTGACTAAACAAACAATATGTTTGGCACTAGATATTAAGGGATTTCATTTATGCACTTGATATTACGTATGTAATAATGTTCACTTGAATTGAATTATTAATTTTAAGAAAACATGATTTAAGACGTGTAACTTGCAAATTTACAATGTCAAAAAGGATATGATTAATTACAATTATAAAAAACCAACCCATTATATTAGCAAGAAATCTCTAAATATATACACTGCATTGCATTCCAATAACCCGTGAAACACATTCCTAAAGTGATAAAATTGAGCACTAAAGTTGCAACCAGACGGATAAGTTAAAAATAGTATAAAAATTGGAAGTGACTTAGTTTTCAATAATTATCATGTTTTTTTATGAAAGGTAAATTATCCATGATACACATAATTATAAATGAATTGACAAGTTACTTTCATAATCTTATCAATCATCCGCAACAAATTAATAATAAATACCAAAATTAAATAACATATTAATAATAAATTGAATACTAATTTAATTTTTTAAACCAATTTCAACCTAATAGACGCTTAATGCAAGTAATTATTTTATTGCTATACAAACATAGAATACCCAAAAAATTTAAAAAGATACAAACATAGAATATCAAAAAATAAAAAAGATGACAAGAATATGATATTATCAAATGTGATATTTTTTTTTTCATACATAAAAAAACATTGATATTTATTTTAATCAAGTGTACTTTCACTTTAACACAAAAATTGTTTGATTAGGATATTTTCAAAAACTTCTAATCTAGTGTTTTTTTTCAAACAAAAATTGATCTCGTACTATATGGATTCTATTGAAAATTGTTTTTTCAAACAAAAATTGAGCTCGTACTATATGGATTCTATTGAAAATTGTTATATAGAATTACAAAGCATATTCATATTGAGTATACATTGAAAAAAGTAGTCTTCCTTGTAACCTTTTGTCCACTGTATATCAAATATCATATTGATGTGTGATTTATAATCAAAGTGACATTCACCCTTCCCACTTTTGGAGTCACGACCTAGAAGTTGTATTGCTTCAATTTAAAAATTATTTATTTAAGGACAAGCGACTTGAAATTAATAACTTAAATCAATTTTCAATTGACATGTCTATATGTTTTAGAATAATAAAAATACAACTTAAGTTTTCAATCAATACAAAGAACTTACCATTAATCGAATCAGATAAGCCACCAAACCTATTTAGCCTTGAATTAAATAATTAACAAGGGGAGTTACAAAGCAGCAAGCCCGAACCATAAGGAAGTGGTAATTTAAAGCAGTTGGTTGTAGATTTTGATGAGGAGAGATTGTGCTTTACCATTATGAATGTATTGTGTTATTTGTCAAATATGTTGTTGGTTAGTAAGGATGCCACTCAAATATGTATACTTGCTTGAATTTTGGTGATAGTAACTAGAAAATTACTAAACTTAAACCCATTTTTTGGTTGCAAGGGGATATCTTTTGAAACCCTAGTTTTGGGAATCTGTCGAATTGTAACTGATAAAGTCATAGAACCCTAATTATTCTAATTTGATGAAATTGAAAATTGAAAATTAGTAATCTATCCTAGAATTTGGTTAAATTGCAAGAGGAAAAATGAAAAACTCTTTTTGTGGTTTTGAGATGCGGTTTGATTTCAGTTCTGGTATGACATGTATTGCTAATGGTTTTCGGTTTTGACTTGTATTCTCAGTAGAAAATGTCGGTGGTACAAATCGAGTACAGTGAAACGTTTGAACACAAGATTCCTAAGCCTGGGTCTGAGTAATCCTTATTTGGGCATTATTGATAGCAAAGTGGGATGTGAAATCATATCTCATGTCATGGCAGAGTGCCCTGGTTTCTTTGGGCATCTGAAGCTAGCCAAACCCATGTACCATATTTGCTTTCTGAAGACTGTTAAATTGCTCAAGTATCCTTGCAAATGAGGTATGCCACCAAAAGATTCTTTTAGTTTCTTGGTGTTTTTAGTTTCAACTGTAGCAATGTTTCTCTATATTGTGGAATGAATGTACATCTGTACAAATATTTTTATTTTGATATTTCTTCTTGAGCCTCTAATAGAATTATGTTTATCGTTTTTGTAAGGAACTCTAAATATTTTATGAAAATGGAAAGGCAAAAAAAACTTTTGTTGCAGAAATAGTAAAATTGCCACTACGTTTATGAACGTAAAATAATTGATTGTTAGTAGAACATAAATTACTCACCTATTTTTTTTCATTGTCCTTTCTAGTGCAGGGAAGACTCTCCCCTTGAAGTTCTCTGGCATCTCCAGAAACCCCAAATCACCCAGTAATCCAATCACGATTGAAAAGTACTCACATATTTTTTTTGTTGTCCTTTCTAGTGCATGGAAGACTCTCCCCTTGAATCTCCCTAACATCTCCAGAAGCCACAAATCCCCCAGTAATCCTAGCATTATTGAAATACACGATATACTTGTTTTTGGACGTATCATAAGGAAGGTAAGGCTAGTTTTTGCAGTAAGGTGGAACATGGGTGAACCATCCCATTTCATAACGATTCAGATTGGGGAAAGAAAGAATATCAAAGAGCCAACATAATCTTCATATGGGGAAGAGGCCTACATTTTCACCACTGAACGAGATCACCTTCCCTTGTGCCTCAAGATTCTTCTTTCCATTGCATATTTTGTGTATTCCTCCATCTAGTTATATAGGAGAATGTCTCCATGGATCATAGGAAATAACATAAGAATGTTTGTAGGGATCAGAGGAAATGATAGAAGAATGTTTGTAGGGATCTTAGAAAAGTGATGGTGTGGCATGTGTTTCTATCTTGCATGAAGAATTGGAAGAATATGTTGCAAGAAGAATTAGAGGGATTGGTTGTGGCTACTCTAGCACATATAGGGGAGAGGAAGAAGAATCAAAGATATAAGTAGAGGTGGAGTAAGACACTTTGCATGAACATGTGCATGGACAGGGAGTATGTGTCAACTTGAGTTCATTGAAACTTGAGTTCGCTGAAACTTCGGCTAAGATTGGAAAATTCTCAAACATTTAATGTTAATAAGTAATTCTAAAAATGCTCTAACATTTAATGTTAATAAGTAATGCTAGACTTAATTCTAGCATTACTTGACTTGGGAAAAATTATTCATTAAATATGTCCTTGAAGCTCCTTTTAAGCTAAGGTATTGTCTGCCAAATAAGACCTCCAATTTAAAACTTAGGTCAAGTTACATGAATTTTCAAGTTAAGTGTATGAATTATAGAAAACTTTAGGTTAAAACATTCAAACGTCATTAGTTTTTGTGCAGAAATAATAGAAAGAGGAAGAATCGATTACTATGCAGGGACTAATAAGACATTTAATTGACCATGATTCAAGTCTCATGTTCGAATAGAGAAACTAATGGCAATAGATATTAATTATTTTCTAATTTATTTCAAAGTGATGGAAACTACAATAGTAACAACAAACAAAACAAGCATCTATCTCTTACAATGCATTAGCTACATTCAATTAAGCATTTCACAAAGTGTTGAAATTGTTTCATATCTCTAAAGTATAGAAGTATTAAGAATTAATGCGAAATCATATACTTAAATAAATATTTAGAATTCATTAGTTTCATTCAATTAAGCATTTCACAAAGTGTTGAAATTGTTTCATATCTCTAAAGTCTATAAGTATTAAGAATTAATGCGAAATAATATACTTAAATAAATATTTAGAGTTGATCCAAAAGCATAGAAATAAATAAGAATAGAGTTGATCCAC
>ML777055.1:1114473-1156935 GCA_009831015.1 Picea engelmannii | reverse complement strand
GGGGGGGGGGGGGCACATGGGCCTCATGCGAGGACCCATGATGCCCGAACGTGACTATATAAATTAATTTATTATTATTATTATTATTATTATTATTATAGTTTTATTTTAGTTTAATCCTTTAAAAAAAATTGTCAATTATTTTATTTTATTAATTGTTTTAATTTGGTGTAATTTAATTGTTTTAATTTGGTTAAATTTTGAAATAATGTAAAATTATTAATTTAGTTTAATTTACATATAATTTAATATAAGTATATATGTGACATATACATTGTTAATTAAAATATATATATAGATATATATATATATATATATATATATACAGCTTGAGTGGGCCTAATGGTTAAGAACATGTGTTTCCTCTTGAGAGGTCACAGGTTCAAATCCAGAGGGGGGTAGGGTATGTATACCTTCGTAGACTTTACCAGTCAAATTGTTGGGCGGAGGGGGGTCCCTTGTCCCACAAACAAGGGGGTCTCATACACCAATTTGGTGTGCTGGCTTGGCCGTGACCTTAAAAATAGATTATTATTATTATTATTATTATTATTATTATTATTATTTTATATATATATATATATATATATATATATATATATAATATTAAAATTAGGCTATTGTATTAATATAGTATTATAGTAATATTGGTTATTTTAATTATGTTAATAATGCTAATATTATTGATCAACTTAATTAAGTGGATCAATATTAATAAGAGGACCAACCTGAAACTTATGTTAATGTATTAATCTAGGTTATTGGGTTGATAATAATTAATCAACATCATGTTCAAGATCACATTAATTAGCTTTAAATGAAAAGTTTAAGGACTTCAACTAGGATAAGCTGGAGGGGGCTTCATGTGCACTGGGAAGGTAAGTTAGAGGAATAGGTGAGTGTGGTACAGTGCTAGCGTAGCTACTAGGCGAGAGGGTCAGTAGTTTTCTTAGGCGAAGACATCGGGCTTATATGCTTTAACCCTAACCTAGCCACTTCCCCTAAAGAGAGTAACGTCTGTTTATAGACAAGTAAAAAAAAACTTGCGCCTAACCCTGTTTTCTAGTTTAAGTTGCGCAAATGTGAATTGTCCTAGACTCACCCTGACAAAATTTTGGTCGATGCAGATTCAAATATACAGGATGGTCAGGACTCAAGGAAATCGAGGCCGAGGGGCATCGTTGCAAGGACCGCCAATGCCACCACCACCATCGCCTGAATTAGCTCTCATTTTGTGCTCTTTGGAGGCCATAAATGAGACTTTAAAGGGGCGTCAACCAGAAGGGATCGAAGTGGAGCCCCCACCATATGGAATGGGTAATCCTAAAGCATCAAGGGATTTAGGGGGAGGGCCTCCACCTGAAGAGATCACTAGAGAACTGCAGAAGATCAAACTTCCAGAGTTTGTCGGGGGTCGTGCCAGTGAACGTGCAGAGGCATGGTTGGAAGGCATGACAAGGTGTTTCGCCCTAAGAGACTATGCATCCACATCAAAGGCGAATATAGTGATTTTTCAGTTGAGAGACGGTGCCTTGAATTGGTGGGGAAACCTGGAGAGGTAGTTGCACCTTACCCCAAACAATGTCTCTTGGGAACTTTTTGATGAAAGGTTTCAAAGGAAATATCTACCAGCTTACTATGAGGAACATCAGGTGGGATAATTTCATGCTCTAGTATAAGGAAATCGGACTGTGGAAGAGTACGAGATTAGGTTCATGGAGTTGGTGAAATATGTTTCATACATGGATAATGATCAACGACAGGAAGACTTCTTTTCTATGGGTTAAACCCTAAGATAAGGGCCATGGTGCGGATGTGGAAATCATCTTCATTAGTGGAAGCAGTCGAAAATGCATGTTATTCGGAAGAACACATGAACTTAAATGGAGGTATGAGATCGACCTTTCCGCATCATCTTGGATTTGTGGGGAAGGCCCATAGGACCTTCTCCAGGGGAGGGAGCTCTAGGCCACCTCCATATGGTAATAGAGTCACACCAAGGACAGTTTCCACAGGTATTTCAATTGTAGCGAGTGCAACATCTTGTTCATCACCAATGACGCAGGTAGTTCCACGACCATCTCAGGGAGCAGCTAGTAGGGTCAGGGGTTCCAGGGGAAGGAACTCATTTCAGAGACCGTCATAGAGAAATGCACAGGTTCAATCTCGGGTTACATGTTGGGTATGTGGAGGACCCCATTACCAACGTGACTACCTAGAGTTGCAAGAAGGATTTGTGCATAGAGAAGGAAATTCCCTGATGGGAAGAGCAAGTGGCAGCCACCAATTTTATGAAATGGTTAATAATCGCCAGGTAGAACATCAATCCATGGGTGGTGGAATCGTCAGGTACGCTAAATCGTATTAATGTTAAAATTTTATTTGATTATGGTGCTACAGATAGTTTCATTTCACCATCTGCATTAGAAAAGAGTGGTTTGGCAGCCTACGAGCACGATGACTTTAAACAAGTCGAGATGGCTTCGGGGGAAAAACAAGCGGTAGGACCTAGAGTTGATAATTGTCTAGTAGACCCGGGAGTGTGTACTACCAGGTTGAAGGTATACGTCACTGCCCTCAGGACGTATGACCTAATCATTTGTATGGATTGGTTAGAATCCCATCAATCTATGGTAGATTGTTTTGCAAATAGGGTGTTTTGTGTTGACGATGAAGGAAGGCCAGTAGAGATCCACAGTGTATGGAGAAAGGTGTCCCTATGCTTTATCTCAACTATGAAGGTTAAGCAGTGCATGAGGCAAGGGTGTCAACTATATGTTGTGGAAGTAATGAATGAAAAGAAGGGACCCTCCTTAGATCAGTACCGAGTATTTTCAGAGTTTAAGGATGTTTTTCCAAACGAATTGCCAGGGTTACCTCCTAAGAGGGAGCTTGATTTTACTATTGAGATAAAACTTGGTGCATAACCAATTTCCAAGACTCCATATCGGATGACAGCGCTAGAACTTTGTGAGTTGCAGATGCAGTTGAAAGAGCTACTCGACTTAGGGATAATAAGGCCTAGTGTCTCACCTTGGGGTGCGCCATTAATTTTTGTGAGGAAGAAGGTTGGTTCCTTACGACTATGTATAGATTACAGGGACTTGAACCGTGCTATAGTGAAAAATAGGTACCCAATGCTATGAATAGATGAACTCTTTGATTAGATGAAAGGAGTAGCGGTATTCTCAAAAATTGATTTGCGATCAGGGTATCACCAGTTAAGGATTAAGGAAGGTGATATTCCTAAAATTACCTTTCGATCTTGGTTTGGGCATTACGAGTTCGTTGCAGTACCTTTCGGATTGACCAATGCGCTAGCAGTATTCATGAGCCTCATGAATGGTGTATTCTGGAAATACCTAGACTGCTTTGTACAAGTCTTTCTAGATGATATCCTCATCTATTCCAAGAATGAAAGAGAACATGAGGAACACTTGAGAGTGGTGTTGTCTTTCCTTAGAGAGAACAAATTGTATGGGAATTTGTCGAAGTGTTCCTTCTTCCAGAAAGAAATTCACTATTTAGGACATATCATTTCCGGTGAAGGAATCTGTATGGACCCAGAAAAGGTAAAGGCCATTATGGAGTGGCCAGTGCCGAAAAATGCTCATGAGGTAAGACGCTTCATGGGGCTAGCAGGTTATTATCGGAGATTTCTAAAATAGAGAAACCCATCACCACTTTGCAGTGCAAGGGGGTCAAGTATGAATGGACAGAAGAATGTGATAGTGCATTCATTGAGCTTAAAAGGTTACTAACTACTGCACCAATTCTACGAGTGTCAGATATGAAAAAGGAATTCATAGTCTGCACGGATGCCTTGAAGCAAGGGTTGGGGGCCGTGTTAATGCAGGATGGAGGAGTGATAGCTTATGCGTCAAGGAAGTTGAAGAAATAAGAGGAACTTTATGCTACTCGTGATTTAGAGTTGGCAGTTGTAATGCTAGCTCTGAAACTTTGGAGGCACTATCTAGTAGGGTGAAACTTTGAGCTCAAAAAAGACCATCAAATTTTAAAACATCTCTTCACTAAAAGGGATCTGAATGCTAGGAAAAGGTGATGGAGTGAGTTCATGAGTGAGTACGATTTTGGTATTTCATATATCAAGGGAAAAGAGAATGTGGTTGTGGATGCCTTGAGTAGGAGGCCACATGTCTTCTCCTTGGTACCCTTAAAAGTCAATCTAATGGAATGTGTGTTGACGCAACTCCATGGAGACAGTTTGTATTTAAAGGTTACTTCAAACCTCCAGAGTGGGAGGCAATTAGATCCAAAGTATGAAGGATATAGTCTGGAAGCAGACAGACTGTTAAGATATCGAGGAAGGATGTACATCCCTGAAGGTGGGGATATTAGAAGCATCATACTGAAGGAAGCCCATACAGAAATTTATTATGCACATCCAGGTGTGAAGAAGATGTACGCAGACATGAGGAAGCTATTCTTCTAGGTAGAATGAAACGTGATGTAGTCCATTTCGTCGCCAAGTGCCTAGAGTGTCAACAAGTGAAATCCAACCACCATCACCCGACAGGTCTCCTACAACCACATGATGTTCCTATGACCAAGTGGGAAGTCATTTCTATGGATTTTGTTGTGGGGTTGCTGCTCACATCTCATAGACACAATGCCATCCTTTTGACAGTTGATAAGTTTACCAAGAGTGCTCATTTTATTCTGGTTAGAGACACTTATGATGTCACTAATGTGGCATGCGTGTTTGTAAGTGAGGTCATTTGTTTGCATGGGATACCTAAAAAAATAATTTTAGATAGGGACTCCAGATTCACTTCTAGGTTTTGAACAAGTTTGCAATCTGCGTTGGGGACTCAGTTGATCTTAAGTACAACTTATCATCTTGAAACATATGAGAAAACTGAGAGAGTAAATTAGGTTATGGAAGACATGCTTAGGATGTATGTTATGGATAATCATACCCATTGGGAAAAGCACCTACCTTTGGTGGAGTTCACCTACAATAACAGTTTTCATAGCTCCATCGAAATGCCACCCTATGAAGATCTATATGAAAGGCCATGTAGAACACCATTGAGTTGGGAAAGATTAGAAGACCAAGTAACAGTTGGGTCAGAATTGATTCAGGAGATGGAGGAACATATGATTCAGATTAGGCAGAGACTAAAGGAAGCACAGGATAGACAGAAAAGTAATGCGGATGCACACAGGACTGACTGAAGTTATAAAGTGGGAGATCAGGTTTCCATTCGCATCAGGCCTAATAAGAGTACCATTCGGTTTGGGAAGGGGACAAAGTTGTCACCTCGATTTATAGGACCATTCTGAATCCAAGAGAAAATTGGACCCATTGCCTATCGTCTCATACTACCACCCCACTTGCATAAAACTCATAATGTTTTTCATGTATCTATTCTACATCATTATGTTGCTAATGAATCACATAAACTAAATTGGAAGGAATTGTAGGTATCGGACGTGGGAACCCTCACGGTAGAACTGTTACGCATATTGGACTGTAGAGTCTGACAGCTCAGGAACCGTCTGGTAGACCAAGTTAAGGTACAGTGGGACAAGTATAGTCCAGGATCTACTACTTGGGAGGTTGCCGAGACATTACGAAGAGATTATCGCTCACTTTTTTGACCACCTCGAGAATATGTTTCTCGAAGGTTGGGAGTATGTAACACCACCTTTTGACTTAGACAACTAGGATTACCTGAGGCCTAAACACCTTTATTTTCTATTCACAATGAAACTATTAAATGATACACTTGAACTTTAAAGATGTATGAACCTTTATGAATGTTTAAATGTATTTGAATAAGGAAGGATATGATACAATATATTGCGAGAATGTATATTTTATGAATGTTTAAATGTTATTGATGATGATGGATATGATGTGATCTATTGTGTGAATGTAAATTCGATGAATGTTTAAATGTTATTGATGATGATGGATATGATGCGATATACTGTGTGAATGAGAACTCTATGAAGGTTTAAATGCTATTTGAATGATGTTGGATATGATGCAATCTATTATGTAAATGATAATTCTATGAATGGGTGACGTTAATTGAATTATGGGATATTATGAGATCTATTTCTAACTTGAAAACTTTGATGTTAAATTTGTTGGTACACGGATACCAAATTGAAATTATGGTTGTATGCAATTACATGATGATAATGCATAAATATGTATGAGTTTGTGTTACAGACTAATCTGCAGGTCAATGGGCTATGAAATGGCCAAGAGATAATTGTAATGAAAGTGGATGCCATGACCACCGACTGAGAAACAATATGATATGAATCTTTGTATGTGAAATTATATTGGTTTGAATGCATTTCTATGATATGTGGACCAGTGCAGGATTTCAGGTGGTGAGACTGCCCAAAACTGAATAAACAATGACAAAACTCCCAGCAACACGATGCCACTATATATTCCATTGTAGGGTGTGGACCCTAGTCCTGTTAGGAGGGGTGGAGGCATTTCCCACTGTGTATCCTCTGAAACCTGGATTCATGGGAGGACGGTGTTAGCTCACGCTCCCCTAGACGTGTGATGATGACTATCAGTTGCCTGCTGGGGAAGCTTGGTCAAGATAGTGACACTTCCGCTTACAGGTTCTATTTGGATTTAGGTCAATATAGTTGACGCTCTAAGATAGTCCAGTAGAGGAAGGATAGGAATGGAAGATGGAAGTAAGTTAGGGAGGAATGATGAGTAGAAATAGTTGAGAGTGTATGGAGATTTTCCTTATGGTGGAATTTATTGTTTTTCCTTTTGAAAAGAAAATGTGTATATAAGAATATTCATAATTACTTAACTAAACTACAATTGTCTAAATAACATTGTTGAGATAGATAATTGTAATGAAGGGATTTCGCAAACATTTGATTGGGTTATTATCTTTTATAAAATGAATAGTCTTGCTGAATGGATTGGATGCATACAGAAATAACTATAGAGGTGATAGTTATTGTTATTAGTACATGCAGGAGACTTGTATGTAGTAGCTACACATGCATTTCTTGCACATGTACACCAGTATGTATGAGTTTTATTGGCTTACCTACTGATAATGTTGGTTATTGGATATGAATGTGTGAACCCTGTGTCTTTTCCCTTCTATCTTAAAATACTTTAACTTCGGGACGAAGTTTTCTGAAGGGTGGGTGTACGTAACAACCCTAAGTAATTAATTAATTGTCCTGATTTAATAATTGTATAATGTATATTAGTTAATTAATTAATTAATTAACTTCATGATTAAATATTTGGTTAATGAATTTTAGTTTAATAAATTTTAATTTATTAAATGGAAACTTAACATATCGAATGAGGGAACCATTAAAGAGAAAGGGGATAAGGTGGTTGGCATTGAATGGAGGGATAAGGTGGGTGAGTCTTAATGAAAGGGAGAAGGCAGTGGATGAGAAAGGGGGGAAAGGAGGATATGAGGGGGAAAAATACTCTGGGAAAAAGGACTTTTGGGGAAGCATTATTTTTCATATTGCAAGACTGTATTGGAGCATTTTTGGAGATTTGAAGACTGTATTACTGGTTTTTGGTAGAGAATCTTGTTGTAGGACTGTTACAGGAGGGGGCACCTGTTGTTGGGAGTTTTGGGCTCGGGGGCCAGGAATCCTTACGGAATCCTAGAGCTAGGGAGCCAGAGAGGCTACATATTCCTAGTTGGCTGGGAGGTTAGATGGTTTTGGGCAGAGCATCAGGCAGAGTTGGGGAATAGAAATAGCATCAGTTAGAGGTATATATTTTTATTATTTTGTTGTGTTATGTAATTTATTATGATTTGCTCATAAATTTTAAATTTTAATTATGTTGAATAATGAATGGTTATGAGTGGTTATATGTTGAATAAGGAATTGTAAAGATGTTAGGATAACATTTCTCTATCTAAATTTATGTTTTATAAGGTTCTGTTGGAAGAGACCTTACATTTGATAATGAGAGGCTTATGAAATCCAAGGAGAAACAAGGTCACTTCAACATCAAGTTGATGAAAATATTGGAAAGAATAGAAAATAAAATGGATAAGGAGACAAAGACAAGTAGGTCAAGAAGTCATAAATCGCATGATGAGAAAAGAAGAGAAGCATGAAGTATTGATAGACATCAACCTGACTCGCCAATGAATTCTTTTAGGAAAGCGCACAATAGCTCAAATCCATCTCCTGTCAGAAATAATAAGAGAAGGACTAGGGTGGATGAGCTATAGGTAGAAATGAATTAAATCAAGCCTCCTACCTTTGGTGTTGAGCACAAGAAGGATGAAGATGTAGATACCTAGTTTTTGGGTATGAGGAAGCACTTCCATCTTCATAATTATTCTGTGCAGTCAAAAAGGAGAATTGCCATCTATTAGCTAAATGGAAAGGCATCAATGTGGTGGGATTAGTTCATGAAAGTGAAACACATTGATGAAAATAAAGTTTGTTGGAGGGAGATCAAGAGGTATATCCAAAAGAAATACTTAACCAAGAGATACTATAACAAGAAAATGAAGGATTTCTTCGAACTCAAGCTTGGTAGTATGACAATAAATGAGTATGAAAAAATATTCTTAGAGTTGGTTAAATATGTCACATTCATCAAGGATGAGAAAGCTTAAATTCAAAGGTACCTGAATGGGTTTCCCTTAATTATAAGTGACAAGATACAATACAATGACCATTGGTTGTGGAGCCTGATTATCTTCTTGATTTATATGTTATTGTGCACTTTAATTGTCTAAATAAATAGATAATTAATGTGTTCAATATTAATTGTCAAACCCAGGGAAGTTTTTTTATTGTAAGATAATTTTGTACAGTCTATGCTAGATTATGAAAGCAAACACTAATCAAGTTGAAGTAAGGTAAACTAACACTAAAAGAAACAGAATTGAAAATTTGAACACTAACACAAGTTGCTGACACAACTAGAGTTCTAATCTATTGTTTCAGAATTGAAGTCACACTTGCATAATTGAAATCTAATTTCCGGGAGTGGAAATTGATGAGTGTATAAGAATCCTGGATTATCTAATATATTCTAATTTTCTATATTACTCTTGCAGAAAGAAGTTCTATGCTAATTGATGAAAGGAAGTCTAGTTAATTGCAGAAAAGGAATTCACACTTCTATTTACTTTTGCTTGAAAATAGAGATTTAATCTAATGCAGATAAAGGATTTAACTTTCAAAGCAATTCTCCAACAGTATACAACAATTGTTTCTAACTCTCATGATACACACTGATGCACATTAACAGAAAGGGACTGAACTATAACAACAAATGTATTCTAGAAATGCATAAATAGATAAATCACATAACTGTAAATAATCAAAGCAGTTAATCTAAAATTCACAACAGAGGGGAGTCTATGAGGAAGGTGGGCCCTTTCCTTCTCACTGAATCCACTCGAAAAGACTACAGTAGGTTGGAGAAACTCAAATCACTTATTTATTAAATTGCCAAAAATGTTCAGATACAAAAAGCTTCATTTCACTCTCTGTTCCATGGCTAATATATACTACCTAATGGTTACAAAAGATCTTTTATTTAAATACAGAGACATTTAGTTGAAACAGACTCAGAATAGCCTTGAGAATCAAAGATTCTCAAGCTGTTCATATGATATAAAAGATCTGTTATCATCACAAAATTTGGAAATGATCTTGATCACCAGCGTGAGCCAAAATGTGTAACAACCTTGAGGATCTGTCTTTAGGATATGGGTTTGAATGATATACCATCTTCCAGGATCAGTGGGAATCTGTTGCAACAGTTGTAATAGCTTCCAAGAAAGGTGCGCAATTGTTGTAGTCGTGTAACAACATGCAGAAATGGTGCACAATTGTAACAGTTGGTGTAACAACAACGATCTTTCTTCAAGACTTGGTTATTTTTCTTTAATATACAGATTTTGATCATTAGTTGAACATTCATGGATAAAATATGAGAAACGCTACCAATCAAACATGTTAAGTAATTAAGAATACAAAATCAAGATCAATGATTCATACCTTGGAAAAAAGGTCTTAGCAAACAATATATTAGGCATTTTAGCATGGAAATGATAAGGTTGAATGAGAAAAACATATAGTGAAAAAGGGACATTTCTGGGTCCTAACATATGAAAGTATGCCTATCCCCCTTCTATCAATGGTTCGGGGGCATGGGGACCAGAGCCACCTGAGGAAAGGTTTTTGGAAAAATTTCCTTGTAAAACATTCATATTTCATAGTCAATCTGGATCGTTCATTATAAGGTCTCAGATCTGATGGTAGAAGTTATGTTAGAGTTTTTTTCCTTAAGAGGAAACCTTGTTTTTTGAGGGAATTGTATTGTGGTTGTGGATGTGGGTGATATTATATTCTTAGAGAGGATATTGTAAGAGAAAGAAGAGGAAGTTACATTGATTGAGTTGCAGGTTGTATCTCTTCATTTTGTTGGATAATAAAAAGGAAGGACCTGGTAATTTCTCTAATGGATGTATCCCACACTGGGAGAACTACGTATATTTGTGTCTCTATTGTATTGTGTATCTTTTGTGTTTTATTTATGCATTTTTTTTATTTTATTTCTCTGCAATCCTGTTTTTCTAACAAATGGTATCAAAGTGAAAGGTAGCTCGTAGGAAAAGACGGTTCTTGGTTCGAGCGGGAGGAATGGTGGAAGATGGAAAGTTTAGGGTCCATAAATTTAACATCCAAAAATATCAGTTATGGAAGATTATTTATATCAGAAGGATATATTCCTATCATTGGGCAGAATAGCAAAGAATCTAATGGCCATGAAGGACGAAGAATGGGAGGTTCTTGAAAGAAAGGAACTAGGAATGATACAGCTAATCTTGGCAGTGTCGGTGGATTTCAATATTTAAAAAGAAAAGAAAATGAAGGATCTAATGGATGCATTGGCTAAGCTGTATGAAAAAACCGCAATGTCCAATAAGTTATTTATAATGAAGCGATTATTTAATATGAAGATGTTAGAAGGTGAGTATGTTGATGGTCATTCAAATGAATTTAATACGATTACTAATCAACTAAGTTTTGTAAAAGTGGAATTTGATGATGAGGTTACAGATATTCTAATCTTGTGCTCATTACCATAAAGATGGAATGACTTGGTCATGGCTATAAGTAACTCTGTCTCTGGTTCCAACACTCTAAAATTTGATGATGTTGTTGGTGTTATCCTTAGAGAGGAAATATGACGGAAACTCATAGGTGAGACATCAGGAAATGCATTGACCATGGAGAACAAGGGAAGACAAAAGGATAGAGGAAAAGGCTCAGGGAACCTTGGGAATTCTAGGAAGGGTAGATCCAAATCCAGACTAGGAAAAACAGAGTGCTGGAATTGTGGGAAGAAAGGACATCTGAAGAAATGCATTGGAGGAAACCATAAGACACACTAAATGTATTTATGATAAGTAAAGGGAAGACCAACTTTACAAAATGCTTAGGAAGACAATATCAAATTCAAGGTGGAACAAAGAAAGAAGAGGGATAAGCCATTGTTTTTCATAAATAATACGCAAGGAAAACCAACTTCCAAGGAGTATAGAATGACATAGAGAATGGAGAAAAAGCCAAGGAAACAACCTATTCAATGTTGGATTTGTGGCAAAGATCATAAACGTAGATATTTCCCTGAAAGAGGGGATAAAGAGAGGATTGTGTATAGTGTACGAAAAGCTATGTTAGTTGAAGACATGGGAAAAATTGTACCTAGGATTTACGCAACCCTGGATAACAAGCATGCTCAGTTTTAGTCGCATATGATTGAAGTGGAAGGAAAGAGTAATGACCAACACATTTCTATTTTAATAGATTAAGGAGCTAGTCATATTTATTTAGATACTAATATGGAAGAAATATTCCATTTACCAAGAAGCAACCTTAGAAAACCTTGGTTGGTGCAGTTAGCTATAGGAGAAAAAAGGAAAATTAATGAGATGGTTAAGGCATGTCCAATGGATATGAATGGATTGTGTGAAAATGAAGATTTGAATATCATACCTTTGGGCTCATATGGTTGCCTCATTGGTATGGACTAGTTGGACCAACATAATGTTGTCCTGGACTATTACAATAAGGCATTTACTTGCTTGGATGAGGCAGGAAATTTAAGAACAATTCAAGGAATTCCAAGAGTTGTAACTATCAGAGAAGTTTCAACCTTGCAATTGAAGAAAATATATAGGAAAGGATGTCAATTATTTGTAGCGCACATTGAGGAGGCACCTAAGGATAAAGTACCAAATTTTGAAGACTGCGTAGTATTGAAAGAATTTAATAATGTATTTAAAGAGATACTAGGGTTGCCACCAAAAAGTGATATTGATTTATGTATAAATATGGTGCTACGAGAAGAGCATGTACCCAAAACGTCTTATAATACGAGTACACTAGAGCTAAAGAAGTCCCAGATGCAACTTGAAGATGTTTTGAAGAAGGGGTATATACACCCAAGTGTGTCGCCTTGGGGAGCCCTAGTATTTTTCATGAAGAAGAAGGATGGTACATTGAGACTTTGTATCAACTTCAAGAATTTGAACAAAGTAACAATAAAGAATGAGCTCTTTGATTAGTTGAGGGGTGCATAGATATTCTCAAAGATTGATCTCTGATCTATATATCACCAAGTGAGAATTAAATAACAAGACATCGCCAAGACTTCCTTCAGAACAAGGTACAGACATTGTAATTTAACAATGGTGCCATTTGAATTGACAAATGAACCAGTTGTTTTCAAGTTTTTGATGAATGGAATTTTTAGAGAATACTTAGATAAGTTCGTCATTGTATTTTTGGATGACATACTTATTTACTCAAGGTTTGAAGAAGAGCAAGGATGATTTTAGGGGCCAAATTTCGCTCATGGGCTAATTTTCCTTGGTTTTTCCCAAAAAAAGATTTTCCATTCTAAAAATGATTCGCCCAAATTCTATAGGATAAAATTATTTTACCTTAAAAATCACCAAAATTTTATACAAACTATATAAAATACTTATAAATTTGAATATTTTTACAAAAATATCGCCAAACATTTATAGTTGGCATATGCAGGATTAGTAAGATTCGCCAAGGTTTCTACATTTTAAAATAAATTTCCATCCTTAAAATCATCCCTGAAGAAGAGCAAGAGAATCACTTGAGAATGGTGCTACAAGTATTGAGGGAGCACCATCTGTATGTGAAGTTGAGCAAGTACTCATTTTACTAGTGACAAATTAATTATATGGGTCATATCGTTTCCAAGGAAGGAATCATTGTGGATACATAAAAGATAAAATCCATTGAGGAATGGACAACACCCAAAAATTTCCTAGAATCAAGATCCTTTATGGGACTTGCAGGTTATTACAGAAGATTTGTTGAAGGATTCTCAAAAATTGCACACCCAATTACATCCTTGCAAACGAAAGGTATGTGATTTGAATGGACTCTGGATTGTGCAAGGAGTTTTTAGCACTTGAAAAGTTTGTTTACAAGTGTGCCAATTGTTGTGTTGCTTATATGTTTAGTATAATGCACTCATTAATTATCAATCTGGGATTCGTAATCAACAAATTTACAAGACACCAGTAAGAAAGGTAATTTCTAATGTCACGAGTGTAGAATTAAACTAGATTATGCATGCTGGAAACAAATCAAAATAGCAAACTGCAATGCACTTTGGTTTTCTTTCACGGAGAGGCTATCCACTCCATTATGGCACATGCAAGTATGAGATGGAGTTGGTTTGACAGATCAACTATGCTATCTAACCTAGAAAACTAACTATGCAATCCACACTTCTGAAAGGAAAATCACCCATCAATCATCAAGACATAGCATGGGTAGCTCAATAGTCAATATACTGAGTATTCTGTGGTTCACAATGTGTTGTTGTGGACTTCACTAGTTCTCCTTCAAATATGTTTGACCACTGCTGCCAACATTCATGTCTAAAAACCAAATTCATAAAAACAGAGCATATGCAAAAACAGAGCAAGTAAAGATCTCTAAACAATTATATAATGGAAATCCTAGTCTAAGCTGTAATGCTATCATCTCACAGAGTTAAATCTTCAGCTGATTTAATGTTTACACTACTGAAAACAAATGCTAATGCTAATCTACAAAGATCCCGACCTTTGTTGGGCGGTGGGCCCATGCCGCTTCAACAGGTCAACTACTAAAGTCTACAGTAATCTTGTCTTCAATCCACACATTACTCTCACTCAAATCTCAAAACATAACATCAAACTTGTGTTAACAAATCAACTCATATTCAATCATAGACAATCAAGACATGGAGATAAATGACGTTCTTCTATTAGTCTTCACTTAGAATATGTCCTGCAATATCATACGTTGTTTCACATGCTGGTAATATGCTAACTCTCCTACACTTCCACCATCCTTACCACGACTATTTAATAGTCTTAGTTGTGAAACACAAGGAGGTGAAATGATTTGCAAATCAGTCAAATGTTTAAATTTAATTATTCGGTTACATCTTTTAGCTTCATCCTCATGACACAAAGTGCATGAGGATGAGGCAATCAACAAACTATTCTAACATAGCCTTGCTAAAGAAAATAAACATCCACCAATTGTCTTGGGCGATCTAGAGCTAAACTTGGTACATTCAGTTCTCCATATTGGTACTGGATCGTGACAGGTAGATGGTACCGGATCACAACAATGCACAAATGGTGGTACCCGATCATGACATTCCATGGCCATTGGTACCGGATCACAACATATGAGATTTTAGTACCGGATGCGTTTGGTATCAGATTCGGACAGTGGCAGTCTTGGTGCACAAGTACTAGATAGTTGAGCTGGTACAGGAAGGCTGGATATCTAGAGGTCAAAGATTATACATGGTAAATTGAAGCATTAGTACATGAAATATTTAATTCCTTAACTTCAATAAACCACAAAATGCATGAATTAACCATACTTTACCTTATGACCTTATCACTGGCTAATGGTAGCGTTCTTGTCATTCACCCAAGCTTTAGGTAAGACAAAAAGGTATAGATGAAGAGTATAATAGGGTAATGGGGATGTCAATTTCGGGTCTCAACATTCCCCCATGCCAAAATCATTACATGTCCTCATGCAACTGAAAACAAACCCAAAATTTTTCAAAACTTGAGACTGTGTTCTTTACTTTGGTGGATCAATGATGTTGATGGTTGAAGCCTCTTCTTTCAGCTCCCTTTTGATGACCCTAACGTATTGTAGGAGTCGTAATACCTTCTTGAGCTTGTTAGAAGTCTCTTCATGATCGTATTGAAGTTGTTGGTTGGTTGCTTTCAATTGCTCATTTTCCTTTTTGATATACATATCCAAGAGTTGGTATTCCTTCACTTCTTGTTTGAGTTCCTGATTTTGTTTTTGCAATTCCCCAATCTTTTTCTTCATTTGTTATTTTGTCAAAGTCTTTGTTGTCTCCATCATTATTGGCTAGATTCACTCCCTTTCCTCGCCTTCCTCCCTCATCCCACATAAAGTAATAGTGGCTTTCCCCTCAGTCAAACTAGGGATGTCATCTTGGACTGATAAATCCTCAGAAGGGGAGGTAAGATCGATTGGATCTTCCTGTGTATGAGGATTGACTATTGTTTTTCCCTTCTTTTCCATGCTCCTAGTGGTTCTTTTACAAGGAGGTACCGGATCAGGGGTGCTCACATGCTTCCTTTTCTTCTTTTCTAATTGTGAAATGGTGACAGGGGATTGTGCCATAGATTGTTTACTTTTAGTTTCTGAGTTATGCTTCCCTTTCTTCATCATTTTTGTTTGATGGCCCTCTTTCTCAATTGCCACTATTTAAGTTGCCTCTACTAATTTGTTTTTACCTTTTGATTCGAAGATTTTAAAATTTTTATTGAATGTGGAAGAGGACCCTGCTTTTTCATGTTGGCTCACTACCCTAGATGATGATGGAGTTGTCTTATCCTTCTTTCCCTTTTTCTTTTGAGGTTCCTTATTTTTCTTTGGAACATGTTGGGTTTCCTCCACAAGTTTGTTTCCTGTGGGAAAGTGTTGAGTAATAAGGGTTTTCCAACTAATCCTTTGTTTCCTAAGTTCATGTAAAACTAGCATTTTAATGAGACCTTGATGGTAAATGATAGTCTTCTTAGTTTTGGATATGGATTTAACACCTCTTACCATTTTTTTCAAACTCATCCATAGAAAATATGGGAAATCGATTTCATCACCTCCTTCAAAATGTAATAGAAGCCTAAGATGATATATGAAGGTCACAACATACCTGCCCTCACAAGTGACAAATCATTGAAGACTAGTAATCATTGGATGATACTCCTCCTTGATATAGTTCCTAGGGATCCCCTTTTTCTAGTCAGGGTGCTGATGATCTTCTTTCAAGAATCGTTGGTACATTTCCTTGTTGATTCCTACACCTTTGAAGTATTTGTCTCCTCTGTTAGGTAATCCCATGACCTCCCTTAAGATTGCTTCATTGATTGTCAGTTGTATATTGCCTATATGTGCAATATCTCCATCGTAACTCTGATTAAATTCGTGAGATATCTTCTCGTGCCAACCTCTGAATTTTTCCAGAAATGGCATCCATCCCGATCTAGCATATTTTTCTTGACATAATTGGAACTCCTTGGTTTCCCTATAAATTTGGAAGATCGGTTCGTGTCTACTAATGACCATCGTTATAAGTTGTGAGAAAAGGATCAGACTGTAGCACAAGGGTTTGGTCAATTGATGAGGGTAAGGGTTTGGTACCAGAAAGGAGTAGGCTCGAGACTGGAGAAAGCTCATGACAAGGGGGAATATGGTGATGTTGTTGATAATGCAAATGGTAAGTTTAAGTAAGGATGCCGTAAGGAAAATTTATGACCAGGTGAGGCTTATCTGGATGGCTTCACCACCAGATAAGACATTTCATTTCTACCCATTACTGTAATGATGAGGACAAGACGTTGGGTGTCAAAGTATCATTTTGGGATAGGTGATTGGACTTTCGGGTGGTGAATTTGATGTTGGATCATGGTTCATGACATAAGATAGGTTCGTGAATTGCTTAAGGATGAAATATATTCGTGGCTTATCATTGCTAGACATGCTTCATATTTTGATATGATTTTTCCCTTAACCATGTTCAAGAGCTATGTGAGGATTGATTAAGTTTAGGCATATGGGTATGAGGGATAGGCACATGGGTTTAATGCTAAGGTCATAAGATCTAGTATATATTTTCATACTTATTGTAGTTTTATGAGCATAGGAAAATAAATACCATGTTACCTTTGATTTTACCTTTGTATGATTAGTACCCATAGCATGTGCGACTACTTGTAAATTGTCAGAATTCATCCCTTTAGAATGAAGTTTCTTGAAAACTTGGTACAGGAATATCCTGTACTTCTTTTATTCTGCGCTTATCTTCTTTTGTATTTGGTTCTACAGGGTGATCATGTGAGTCTGAAAAAGAGTTCTAAAGGGGATGTTTGACCTTCCCCCATGCTGAAGATGTTGTATATTTGTACACAAGAAGATTCAACATTTTATATCATAATGGAGAAAAGATGATAAGAGCAAAAGAAACCAATCAAATTCCAGAAGTACATTTATCACCTAGCATATGATCTAATACTTTAAAAAGTGAAATTGCCCTTTTTTTGATGGATTATTGACAAAGGTAGCATTCAGCAGTGAAACAAGGAATATTTATATGTTTTCTAGAAGAACAGATCCCACCTAACTTGCTCCAGAGATTTACTATCATTGGATGTTTATAGCTAAATTTCACAGTATAAGTAGATTAGACTCCCTAGTTAGGGCTCCACTCTTAAGAAGTTTCCTTCCTAGGTAATGTAGGCTTTAGATGTCAGACCGGTAAGTTGACTTAGGGTGATTCTCAAATGGACATTTGTTTGAAGTAATTATGTTTCTGATTAATCTGGAGTTTGTATCTCATGAAATCCAATAGTGACCTTTTCTCTTTTTTCTTTGGATGAAAAAAGTGAATTTTTCAATCAGACAAGTATAAATGAGACATTTCTCAACCAGAACCCACTGCCAGCAAGCTTGTTTAGTACTCCGGTGGGGTAGTTGTGATAATTAGTGAGAGGTGTCTTCCCCAGGAAGAATGCCCCATTGCCAATAGGCATGTTCATTACCCTGATGGGTTTGCCTAGTCATACCACAGACTGGTACCCGTTGCCAACAGACATGTTCAGTATCCCTGTGGGTTAGTGTCTTAAACCCTTTTTCCATCAAATGCTTCTTGTCCATAGTCACATATTTTGGTTTTAATTAAAGAGTGTTTTTCACGATGACAGGGGAGGCTTGTCTGAAAACCCTTTTACAGGCTGGGATGGTATTGGGTTGGAAGGCATATACTCTTCTTTTGGATGTCTTTTAAAGATTTGTCTCAAGGAAAAATAAACTTTTATGCACATTATTTCTTTAGAGTGATCTAGATGTATAATTTTGTCTGAATTTGTCCATAAGAGAATGACCTAAAGTTTCCTTAGGGTACTGGTACATCCTCTTCCATAAAAATTTTGGTAGTGTGCCCATGGTAGAGAATGTTCATATACTCATATGTTGCTCTTTAATAATATAATCCAATGAATATTATTGAAGTATGGTTAGGGTGAGATAGTTACTTATAGGCTAATATATTTTTTTCCTTTAAATCATGCTGAAATACTGGGTAAAGGTAACTTCTAGTCTTTGAAGCGGATTATGGTTCTTTGAGAAATCATAGGTAAGGATTGTGTCACTCTTTTATTTTGTTTTTAAGAAACAGAACCAAAATAAATTAAAATACTTCTTAGCAACAGAACCAAAATAAATTAAAATACTTCCCTTTAGTTGTCAACAGAACCAAAAGAAATTATTGCTTCACAAGAGTTGTCATTTGATACTGCATTCGGCTTCTTGGTTCCATCTTAAGTGGTTGTTTGCATGGATTCATACTTCAGATTAATTGACATAATATTTTGAAGTATGTGTAGTATGCTTTGTCAATTAGGTAATGTGTCTTGATAGTATTGTAGAAGGATAGACTTTTGGTACCGGACTGGTACCGAACTGCTGGTACCGGACTGTTGGTACTGGACTAGAACATGATTTCTAGTACTGAAGCATAACATAATATTTTTCATGCCTACAAACTGATATTTAGCAAGTCTGTGAAGGATCAAATAAATTATAGAAATTTACTTACCTAAAAATAAAAATAAAACTGCGAAAGTAAAACTAAAGGAGGGAAGAATCTCTTGTTACCTTCAGCTTATTAACAGAATTCGATCCACACGTATGTAAAAAAAATTCAAATAAACCAATCAATCAATGTGGATCAGTAGGAGAGTCTCCTTCCTTACTGATCATCTGCATATCTGAATTCTATAGTATGTGAGTCAGGAATTCTTCTTTTGACAGAGATTTGTTGTAAACTCGCAACCGATGACCATTCACAAGTAATGGTGTCTGTTGTTAATCAATTGTCTTTATCTAAATTGAACCATTATCGTAGATAATGTCAATTTCGTAAGGTCCCATCCAACAGGTGGTTAACTTACCTTTGAAGTTCTTGAATCTGCTGTCATACAATAGGGCCCAATCTCCTTGTTGAAATTTTTTCTTTTTTAGATACTTGTCATGCCATTTTGCTCTCTATTCTTGAATGAGGGCAGTTCTTTGAAGTGCTTCCTACCTGGTTTCATCCAATTTATTAAGCTGGAAGAGTCTTTGTTGTTGGGCTTCATCCAAGTTCATGCCAACTTGTACTGCAGTCCTGAAGGTTTTGATCTGGAATTCTATGGGAAGAAGCACCTACTTCCCATACACCAACTCATAGGGTGTATGTCCTATTGTATTCCTCCAGGTGATTCTATAAGCCCATAAGGCTTCTATTAATCTGTCAACCCAATCCTTATGGTGCAACTGTACTGTTTTGGTAAGAATGGACTCAATAACTTTGTTGGTAGATTCTACTTGTCCATTTTCCTGTGGATGGTAGGGTGTAGATTTCCTGTGTTTGATTTGGTATTGTTCTATAACAGCTTTGACTAGATGAGAGGTAAATTGAGTTCCTTGATCAGTCACAATTTTTTGCGGTACACCAAATCTAGTAAAGATATCATTAAAAAGGAAATCCACCACTGATTGTTCACTTGCAGTTGGTAAAGATTTTTCTTCAACCCATTTAGTCACGTAGTCAGTGCATACAAGTATATACTTTTTCTTTTTAGATGCAGGGTTAATGGCCCCTACAAAATCTAATGCCCATTTCTCGAATGGTTCAATGACTACTTGGGCTTGAAGTGGCATTTGGTCTCATGCAGTAGGCTTACCCATTCGTTGGCATTCATCACAATTGGATACAAAGGTTTTAGCATCTCTGAAAATATGGGGCTAGTAGTAACCAGATTGCAGAACTTTGTAAGCGGTCCTCTTGTCTGCGAAGTGTCCTCCACAAGGACCATCATGGTAGGCTTGTAAAATATCATGAATTTCATCTTCCCTTACACATATCCTGATCACCAAATCTGTTCCTGTTTTGTAGAGGCAATCATCATGTCACATGTAATTTGCACTTAGTTGAATTACTTTCTGTTTTTCTCTAGGAGACAATTTATGAGGCATCTTCCCTTTCACAAGATAATTGGCGACATCTTCATACCATGGAGTGAATGTAGAAATAGAAAATAAATTTTCATCGGGAAATTTATCTTCTACTGGTGCATTATATCCCATATGAATAATTCTAGATAAGAAATCAACCACAATATTATCTTTACCAGGTCTATCAATAATGTTGATATTAAACTCTTGTAATAATAAGAGCAATCGTGTAACTCTAGGATTTGTTACAGGTTTGTTCATTAAAAATTTGATGGTTGAATGATCAGTGTGTACAAAATCTTGTTATCCTGTAATATAGTGTCTAAATTTATTGATAGCATGGACTACAACTAACAATTCTTTTTCTGTGACCGTATAATTAACTTCAGTTGGAGACAGATTTTTACTGACGAAGTAAATAGCATAGGGAATTTGATTTTCTCTTTGTCCAAGGACTACCCCAAGGGCTGTGTATGAGGCATCGATACAGATATGAAAAGGAAGGGACCAATTTGGTCCTCTTAACACAGGGGTAGTTGATAATTTTTGTTTTAGAATTTTGAAAGATATTTGGCATTCATCATCCCACTTAAATTCGGCTTCTTTAGATAATAATTTGAATAAAGGGGTAGCTAGGATTGTAAAATTAGGAATGAATCTTCTATAGTAGCCAGCATGTCCTAAAAAGCTACGAATTCCTTTTTTGAGGAAGGTATTCTGATTTGTGTGATGATATAAATCTTTTCCGGATCAACTCTCATTCCAGAACTGGAAATGTGATGTCCCAAAACAATACCTTCAATGAGCATCATTTTTTATTTTTCATTACTTAAGGAAAGGTTTGTTTCCTTACACCTAATCAAGAATTTTTCTAGACTGGTCAATGCTTCCTAGAAGTCTTGTCCATGGATTGTAAAGTCATCCATGTAGACTTCCACACAATCATTGGTCAAGTCATAGAAAATGGCTAGGACATCTCTTTGAAAAGTGGCTAGGGCATTGTAAAGTCCGAAAGGGAGCACCCTATAAGCATATGTGCCCCAAGGGCAGGTGAAAGTGGTCTTCTCCTGGTCTTTGGGTGCTATTTGTATCTGGTTGTAACCACTAAATCGATCTAAGAACGAAAAATACTTCTTTTCGGACAGGGTATCCAACACCTGATCAATAAATGGCAAGGGAAAATAATCCCTATGGGTGGCTTTGTTTAACTCCCAGAAGTCTACACATATCCTTTACTTACCATTTTTCTTGGGAACTATGACAAGTGGAGATACTCATTGACTATCTGAAATGGGGTATATGAGATTGGCTCGAAGGAGTTTTTGCAATTCCTCTTTTACAATATCTTTAAGGGTTGGATTCATCCTTCATTGAGGCTGTCGAACTGGTCTGATCTGGTCATTAGTGTAGATATGATGTGTGCATGTGTTAGGGTGAATTCCTTTCATGTCTACATAATCTCATGCAAAGGCATCAAATTGTCTTTGGAGCATTTCAATCACTTGTGTCTTTTGTTCTGGTTCCAAACTAGAGTTGATGTACAACAATTTTCCTGGGCTAATCTCAACAAGTTCAGTAGTTTCTTCCTTATCTGAGGAGGCTGGTGATAAAGAATATAATTGAGTGATATCAAGGTGCCAAGTCTATTGAAATTCGGAACTAAAAATATGTGACAATTCTACAAAAGACCTTGGGTATTCAATGCAATTTGTGTCAGCCAAAAATAAGCTTAAGACTTGTTCATCTGATTGTTCTTGTATTCCTCTTACTTGTTCAAGTGCTAACAGAGGTCTGATGCAATCTTCCTCTCCATAAGGGTTTTCTAACCAAATAGGTATTTCCTGTATCGGTTGGGCAGGAGGGAAGAGGACAAGTTTTTGGCTATGTGTGCCATTGGATATAGTCCTCTCACCAGACCGACAGCTAATAAAGGCATCTACTGTGGCCAGCCAAGGGCGGCCAAGAACCACAGGGTGTCTTGGTTTGGAGGATGATTTAGAATAGATGACTAAAAAGTCTACTGGATATTCCCAAGAAGCTAGAGTGATCGTGACATCATCTAGACTTCCTGCAGGGCTAATGACTGACTTATCTGCCAACTCGATCATGGTTTGGGTTGGTCTTAACTCGTTGATTTAGATATTTTGCATAGTGTCAAAAGGAATTACATTAATAGTTGCACCCAAATCAATGAGTGTGTTTGGTAGAGAAATGCCATTAATTTCAACAGTGACTACTGGATTTCCAGGGTCATTATATTTGTATGGCATTTCAGAAATAAATTCAGATAATTGTCCCACTACCTGAACAAGGGGAGGTTTCTTCTTCTTCCTTCCTAGTTTCTTAATGCAAAGATCCCTTATGATTTTGGTGTATATAAGGATATCCTTAATGGCTTGTAGAAGAGGTATTTTTATGCACACATTTCATAATTCATCTTCTATATCTATGTGCAAGGGTGGATCAGGTTTCTTCACTAATAGTCTTTTGGGGTAAGGTGGGAGATTAATTTGTTGGGGTACTTGTACAGATCGAGAAGTGATTGGAATATGAGGAGAGGCCTCTTCTTCTGTAGGGGTGGTTTGAGTGTTTTCTTCCTCAGAATGATTATCATTTTCTTCCTGAATTATTGCTACAGGATCTGATTGGTTTACAACTTTCCCCGATCATAGTTGAATTTCATAGGTGGGGAAGGTTTGAACTTTTGTATTCTGCACAGGGTGGGTGGGTCAATTATTAGGGTTAGGGATTGTTTGGGCAGGGATTGTTGTTGGTCTTGGAGGATTGTGGGCAGCTTGGTTTTGTGGTTGTTGATTGGCATTTATAGATACTTACTGCTGCTGATTAGGGTTCAAGGGGGTTGTAAATTGTTGTTGTATAAGAGGTGGGAGTAAACCTTGAATTTGTGGTGGGTTGAATCTAGGTAGTAATTGGGAAATTTTTGCAGGGTACTGTGGATATGTAGGGTAAGAGGTATTTACATACATAGGTCCCCTCCAACCTTGTTTCCAAGGTTGAGTTTGTTGAGGTGTCCATTGTGGATAGGTCACTAGGGAAGGACCCCATTGTTTTTGTTGATATTGTGCATTAGGATCATAAAATGTATTGGGATTTTTGGCTCTCCAAGGTCTTCTAGAAGGGTATGGTTGTTCTTGTGAGACTCCTCCTCCTTTATACATGGCTTGTAGCTCAAGCAAGGTTTGACACTCAGATGTGGGGTGTTCTAGTGTACACAAACCAAAGATTTCTATGACATTTAATGGCCATTGTTTCTTATTGTTGTGCTTCTTTCGACATCTATGACAAAATATTGCTAAAGAAGCTTCTTCTTCTTGTTTATTTTTCAATTTTAGAATATCTAACTGGTTACTTATTGTGCTCAAGATGTTTGTTTTAAAGTTCCCCAATAAGTTTCCTAACTCAGTTCTGGTGACAATCCCTGAGCTTTGTTTTTTATTTCTGCTAAAAGGATCTCTTGGTCCTTTTCCTGTTTTAGCTTGTCCTCTTGAGTATCTCCTACATTAATCTGCAATGTCTGAAAAAGGTTTTTGGTGTACATCTCATGAAATCAACAAGTTTAAAACTTCTATGCAATCATCTCTGAGACCTTTCAAGATTACAGTTCTTACTACAACTGGGTCTGTGGTGAATAGTTTTGACTTTTGATAGTTGTATAAGAACCTTTCTAAGTAGTCTTTAGGGCTTTCATCTTCTATTTGTTGCATTTTAAAAATGTCGTTTTTAACATTATCCTTACAATAGTCTTGGTATTTTTGTAAAAATGTGTCTTTCATTTGATCCCAAGAAATGATTGTATTTTATCCTAAGCTCATGAACCATCTTAAGGTTGAATCTTTCATTGTAGCAGGAAAGAGATTAAGTTTTTGGGCATCGTTTGAGTAGTTATAGCTTCTACATAATATGTCAAACTCGAATAAAAATAAATTTGGATCTTCAGTTGACATACCTCTGAAAGTGGGTAACGATGATAGTGGGATATTCTTCATGCTGATGTTTCTGGAAATATCCAAGATTGGAAACCCAAAAGTCTCAGTCTCCGTGGCTGCATTTCCTTCTTCGTCTTCCATTCTACTGATGGATGGTTCAGAAACTAGATTTTTTGTGTCTCCTAAATGTTTAGCAGACTCACGTTCTGTCTGTCCCAATACTAATTCTTCCGTTTTAGGTTCTCCTTCTGGAGCCTCATTGGCTCCCCTTGAATTTTCTGTTGGTGGAATTTTTCCTGCACCAGTGTCAGTTGGATTAGTGGGGGGTTGTTTTTGAATCTTTGGAGCTTACAAATCTACCCTTATTATCTCTATATATATGCATAAAATGGAAATTTGATTCTTTAACTGAATTGAAATCCTAATTCTATCTAGAAGGTAAGAAGGCAACCTAGCTTCGGAGAACCCCACTCTAGTGGCCGTGTGGCTCTTCACTCAAGTCTTAAACCTTTTATCCTCCTCCCTCAAGCAGCCTTAAAAAAAAAATTATACAAATAATCTAGGCTAAAAATCACTTCCTATTGTTTGCAACTCCCCGACAACGACACCAAAATGTTGTGTTGCTTATATGTTTAGTATAATGCACTCATTAATTATCAATTCGGGATTTGTAATCTACAGAGTTACAAGACACCAACAAGAAAGGTAATTTCTAATGTCATGATTATAGAATTAAACTAGATTATGCATGCTGGAAACAAATCAAAATAGCAAACTGCAATGCACTTTGGTTGTCTTTCACAGAGAGGCTATCCACTCCATTATGGCACATGCAAGTATGAGATGGATTTGGTTTGACAGATTAACTTTGGTATCTGACCCATAAAACTAACTATGCAATCCACACTTCTGAAAAGGAAATCACACATCAATCATCAAGACATAGCATGGGTAGTTCAATAGTCAATATACTGAGTATGTTGTGGTTCACAATGTGTTTTTGTGGACTTCACTAGTTCTCCTTCAAATATGTCTGACCATTGCTGCCAACATTCATGTCTAAAAACCAAATTCATAAAAACAGAGCATATGCAAAAACAGAGCAAGTAAAGATCTCTAAACAATTATATAATGGAAATCCTAGTCTAAGTTGTACTGCTATCATCTAACAGAGTTAAAGCTTCAGCTGATTTAATGTTTACACTACTGAAAAAAAATGTTAATGCTAATATACGAAGATGCTGACCTTTGTTGGGCGGTGGGCCCCTACCGCTTCAACAAGTCAGCTACTGAAGTCTACAGTAAGCTTGTCTTCAACCCACAAATTACTCTCACTCAAATCTCAAAACACAACATCAAACTTTTGTTAACAACTCAACTCATATTCAATCATAGATAATCAAGACATGGAGATAAATGACTTTCTTCTATTAGTCTTCACTTAGAATATGTCCTGCAATATCATACGTTGTTTCACATGTTGGTAATATGCTAACTCTCCTACACTTCCACCATCCTTGCCACGACTATTTAATAGTCTTAGTCATGAAACAAAAGGAAGTGAAATGATTTGCAAATCAGTCAAATGTTTAAATTTAATTATTTGGTTACATCTTTTAGCTTCATCCTTATGACACAAAGTTCATGAGGATGAGGCAATCAACAAACTATTCTAACATAGCCTTGCTAAGGAAAATAAACATGCACCAATTGTCTTGGGCGATCTGGAGAAAAACTTGGTACATTCAGTTCTCTATATTGGTACTAGATCGTGACAGGTAGATGGTACCGGATCACAACAATGTGCAAATGGTGGTACCAAATCATGACAGTCCACGACCGTTGGTACCAAATCGCAATAGATGAGATTTTAGTATGGGATGCGTTTGGTACTAGATTCAGATAGTGGTAATCTTGGTGCACAAGTACCAGATAGCTGAGCTGGTACAAGAAGGATGGATATCTAGAGGTCAAAGATTATACATGGTAAATTGAAGCATTAGTACATGAAATATTTAATTCATTAACTTCAATAAACCACAAAATGCATGAATTAACAATACTTTACCTTATGACCTTATCACTAGCTAATGGTAGCATTCTTGTCATTCACCCAAGCTTTAGGTAAGCCAAAAAGGTATAGATGAAGAATATAATAGGGTAATGGGGATGTCAATTTCAGGTCTCAACACCAATTTTGAGAATTGTTGATTGAAATGAATACTTCATTGTGTGCATGGATGCATGCAAGGAGGGGCTCAATGAATTCCTTATCCAGAACGAGCATGTGGTGTGCTACGAATCAAGAAATTTAAAAGAACATGAAAGGCTCTATGCTACTCATGAATTAGAATTGGAAGCCATAGTACATGCCTTGAATATGTGGTGGAACTATCTCATGGGTAAAATATTTGAGCTGAGAACAAATCATAATGTTTCGAAGTATTTGTTTGGACATCCAAGTTTAAATTCCAAAAAAGGAAGGTGGTTAGACTTCCTCCGTGAGTATGGCTTTGAGATAAATCATATAGAAGAAAAGAGAATAAGGTGGTTTATGCACTCAGTAGGAGGGTGCATGAGATGTATGCTACAACCATTAATAAAGGAGAACTTACAGTAAGGTATGCCACAACTTAAATTGGAAGGTTATGAGCTGAAAGAGGATGGAATTCTCATGTATAGATGCAGATTCTATGTTCCAAATGATTAGGATTTGAAAATTTGATTATTTTCAAAGATGAATTAGGTTACTTCTGCAGGACATCCATGCTACCAAAAGAAAAATTTCATAGTAAAACACAATACTATTGGCCAGGCATGAAAATGGAGGTTGTTGATTTTATTTCTAGATGCCTTGAATGTCAAAAGGTCAAGGATGAGAATAGACATCCAATTGGTTTCCTACATCCTTTTCCCATTCCAGAGTGGAAGTGAAAATTTTTGATCATCTATTTCATTACCAAGTTGCATAGTACTGCTAAGCAACATGATTGTATCATGGAAGTGGTGGAAAATCTTACTAAAGATTCCCATTTTATTCCAGTGAATTGAGCACATTAGGTGATTGAAGATATGTCCAGGATGTATGTGATAGATAAACCATGAAATTGGGAATACTACCTTCACTTGGTAGAGTTTTATTGTAACAATGGGTATCAAACATCTTTAAATATGAACCCATTTGAGGCACTTTATGGTACAAAGTGCAACATGTCAATGAGTTGGGACAACCTAGCAGATTGCACAATAATTGGGCCTGATCTACTTCAGTAAATCAAGAAGTAGATGGTAAGGATAAGGGATAAATTAAAGGTTTCCCAAGACAGGAATAAAGTAGTGCGGACAAAGGAAGAACCCATAAAGATTTTAAAGTGGGTGACCACATGTTGTTAAAAGATAAATCCAAATGTAGTTCCCTGAAGTTGGGAAATTGTTCTAAGTTGGTAGTGCACTACTGTGAGACATTTGAAATCCTAGAGAGGATTGGTCTTGTCACATATATGCTTGTATTTTCTGCATCTTTGTGTATTCATAATGTTTTCCATGTATTATTTCTTAAAAAGTACTTACCTGATGTTAATCATATTATTTATTGGAATGTGATTCAGGTGGAGCCAAAAGGAGATTTTCGAGTGTGACCAATTTGCTTATTGTATCGGAAAATAAAATAGCTCCATAATCAAGTCATGGAACTGGTAAAGTTCCAATGGACTTGTTATGGTCCTAAGGATGCAACATGGGAGCGCAAAGATGTTATGCGGCTAGAGTATCTGAATCTTTTTGAAGAATTTTTGAAATTTTGTATGTACATGTGTTTTGGATGCACTGAGGAAAGTGCATAAATAAGGGGGACGAGAATGTAATTTCCCTAATCCGAACCCTTTGTAATTGTACAAATAGGCTGGTGAGCCACTGGTACCAATTGTAAATGTAAATGTACATACAGGCTGGTGAGTCATTGGCACCAAGTTTTGGTTTTGCAATCACTTGGGTAAGTGCAAATGGATTGTTATAAAGAAAGGGTGCACACTTTTCATAGATTTGTGCGCACTTAAGTAATTGTGTGAAAATTACCTAGAAGGGAACATCGAGGTAGTATGTGTGTGTGTGTGTGTGTATTAAGGCCGGAGAGCCTGTGTGATTATGAGGTTGGCGAGTTGAGATGAAAATAAGCCAATGCACCTTTCTTTATAAGTGTAATCATACTCACATTCATTGGTAATATCTCATCATTGTGAGAATTCATATCAGACGAAAAGAGACAAAGGGATAACTCCACCAAAAAAAGGAAAGGGGGGGAAATTAAGTCCAAAAAAATATTTTATTAATATTTTTGAAAAGTGTGTGGCATGGATAATTATTTATCATAAGTTATCGGGGATGGGAATGAATCACCAAGTGGATAAAGATATTTATGAAGGTGAAAAGTGTCGAGTTTAAGGCATGAAATATATACAATATTAGTCATTTATAATCTTCTTACAGTTGCACACTATGCTACAAAATATGCAATAGCAACATTAACCAAACCTTCCTTGTCGTTCTGTTGTAGTACGAGTCAACTCCCAAAACCCTAAATCATAACATCCGAACACTTAGTCAAAAACTAAACTCATGCACAATGCACCATAAAATTTCCTTCTTCGAACCCCCTATCTACCCTAAACCTTTACATATTTATACATCAAAATAGGGATAATCATGTTACAATGTGGAAAAAATGTTTGAAAATCCTATCTACTTTCTGCCTTTTGCATGTTGACTCCCAAACATGCTTCAACTACTCTACATGCATGTTTCTCCTTAGCCAAAATGTCATGCAATCCATTCCTATGTGACTCCCGCGACTTATCCAAAACGCCTATCCAAAAATCCCTAACACTCACTTGTGGATCCTTCAAAGCCACTCAGTCCTTTTGCTAGTTTTCCATGAACTTATTGAATGTCTCTTTTGTTATCGCCACCATCTCCTTTAACTTTGTCTCCTTATGAAAAACTTCATCGACTATTTTGGTAGTAACCTGAGCCTGCATCTTCTCAACACTTTCTTCAACTACTTGTTTTATTATACCTCAAGTGTTTTCTATGGTCATTGTCATCATCTAGGATTCTTCCTGTAGTACCTCAATATTTTATGCGTGATCCTTCTAATCCACCCTTAGCTGATTGATTTTAGAATAAAACTTCATGTTCTCATCCATTTCCATTACCACCTATGCTGGCAGTAATGTGCCCATGACTACTTTGAACTTTTGCGTCTTTTCCTGTGCAGCCTGGATCTTTTGGATGATCTCGTATTTCTCCTTATCCTTAGTTAATTGCATATAAATTCCCATGATTTCTACATAGATTTGAGCACATTCTACCTCTAGGATATTTGTCCTCTCCACAACTGTGGTCACTATATCCTCCCTTTTCTCCATTTCTTCTAATGGAGTACTCAGTGTCATGCGCGCTTCTAGGTAGACTATACATGCACATAATCCATGAATAACTTCACTTATCTTTGTCACTTGTTCTTCAACTAGGGCCTCCATCTATATTAGAGCCTCTAGGAATTTTTTGTAGAACTTCTTGAATGATTGTTGCATCCTTTCAACCTTCTGCACAGCCTCATCATAGTTCAACTTAAATTTGTTGTACTCCATCTCCAAGGCTACATTCTTGGTTGTAACCTTAACCAATTGGCTAGATGTATTTTATGCATGCGAGTTCATATCTTGCGTCACGGTCATATGAAATTATCGCAATACATATGTCGGTATTTGAGATAACACTAAGTCCATATGACCTAGTTCCCTTTCCTATTCCTGCATCTCTGTGGTGGGGAATTCTATCACCCCTTCCACTAACTTAATCAATCAGTGTTCGCATGCTACTGCTAACTACTGAGAAATTGTTGCTCCTTCCTCCCCATTATCTATATTACTTTTTGTATGTTCATCCTTTGTCTGTCACATGGGCACAATATTTGTTTCTTCGATAAATTGGCACAATTCATCCATATACTCCTATATCCATTTGTTAATTTCTTCCTGCTGGTGATTCACATGTTCAAACTCGTCATCTATGACTTCTTTCAATTGATCGTCGATCCTTTCCAAGTCATCATCTACCAGTGCTTGGATGGATACTTCCTTGATGACTTTCCACTTCATTTATTATGGTACAAATCTCCATGTCTCTAGTTATTTTCTCTTCCTATCTGTGCATGGCACTGTCTTATGTTTTGTGTCATTTCCTTTTTCCTATTCGACTCCTTCTCCATCATCATCAATCTGTTGGAATTATGGGTTTTCTTTCTCCGAGGGCCATGTTTCTATTGGTGGAATCTTCCACTCATCATCCCAATCTACCATGATATGGTCCATATATTCCTTAGTCAATCGGTATTGGGTGGGAAACCATTGTTGATCCAGGTCCTTTTAGGATTGTACATACAACACCCTCTACTCGAAATTGATGACTTCTTTGATCAGTTAATAGAGGTAAAGATATTTAGATCAAGATACTATCATGTAAGAATCAAGGAAAAATACATCAATAATACAACCTTTAGAACCAGGTATGGGAATTATTAATTTTTAGTGGTGTCATTTTGGTTGACCAATGCACCAACTGCCTTTATGTGCTTAATGAATGGCGTATTCAAAAATTATTTGGATAAGTTTTTCATAGTATTCTTGGATGACATACTTGTTTATTCTAATTTAGAGGAAGAGCATGAACATCACTTGAGATTGGTATTGCAAGTACTAAGGGAACATCAGTTGTATGTCAAACTTAGTAAGTGTTCTTTTTACCAAGACGAAATCCATTACTTGGGACACATTATTTTAGAACAAGGTATAACAATGGACCCAGATATTATTGAAGCCATTAGAGGATGGAAAACACCCATGAATGTTTCAAAAGTTAGATATTTTATGGGATTAGTTGGTTACTACAAAATATTTATAGCAGGGTTCTCTAAGATTTCTCATCACGTGACTTCTTTGCAAAAGAAAGGAATTAAGTTTGAATGGAGAACAAAGTGTGAAGAGAACTTTAATTTGTTAAAATAATTACTTACTAGTGCACCTATTTTAAAGATTGTTGACCCAAAATGAAATTTTTGTGGTATGTACAGATGCATGCAAGGAAGGACTTGGTGGAGTCCTAACTCAATATGTACATGTCAATGGTTATGATTCTAGAAATATTAAAGAACATGAGATGAACTATTCCACACATGACTTGGAGCTTGTTTCCATTATTCATGCATTGAATATGTGGACGCATTATCTCATGGGAAAGAGATCTGAATTAAGAACAAACCATAGTGGTTTGAAATATCTTTTTGAACAAACAACTTTCATTACTACGAAAACAAGATGGCTGAATTTTTTAAGTGAATACGATTTTGACATCAACCATATCAAAGGAAAATAAGGTTGTTGATGCACTCAGTAGAAGAGTACATATCATGCATGCTACATCCTTAGTATGCATCAGTCAGATTTGAAGAGAAAATTTTTAGATGTTATTGTTACAAATCATCATTACCTAAATGTAAAAGAAAGCTTACAGTAGGAAAATGTGCAACAAAAAATTAAAGAATATAAGATGAAGGAAGATGGACTACTTATGCATAAAAATAGAATTTATGTTCCTATTTTTGAAGAACTTAGGAATTTGGTATTAAAAGAAATGCATAATGTTCCATATCTCGAATATCCTGATTAATAGAAAATAATTGCAGTAGTAAGAATCCAATTATTTTTGTTAGGAATGAAGAAAGATGTTGTTTATTGCATTTTCAGATGTATGGAATGTCAGAGACTGAAGGCTGAGCATAGACACCCAACATGTTTTCTACAACCATTACCAATTCCATAGAATAAATGGGAAGTGGTAACCATTGATTTTATAACTAAATTGCCAAGGACATGACATCAAAGAAATATGATTCAATAATGGTAGTGGTTGATAAATTGACAAAGACTGCTCATTTTGTTCCTGTAAAAATGACTAATAAAAAAACTAATATTGTATAAATTTACATGAGGGAGATTGTTAGGTTGAATGGGATACCTAGGAAATTGTTTCAGATAGAGATACAAATTTTACTTCAAATTTCTGGAGGGGATTGTTTAAAGGATTTGGTACAAATCTAAACTTTAGCACAACATACCATCCACAGTCAGATGGGAACACAAACAGAGTCAACCAAGTAATTGAAGACATGTTGAGAATGTATTTTATGGATAAGCCATCTAAGTTGGAAGATTATTTTCACTCGGTTGAGTTTTCCTATAATAATGGGTATCGAATTTCATTGAAATTGAGCCCATTTGAAGATTTGTATGGTAGGAAATGAAATACCCCAGTAAGTTGGGACAACCCATCAGAAAGAGTGGTACTTAGGCTAGAATTATTCAAGGATGTGGAAGACAATATGGTTAGAATTAAGAATAAATTAAAGGAATCTCAAGATAGACAAAAAAGTTATGCAGATAAGAACATGACAACTAGAGAATTTAAATCGAGGGAGCATGTGATTTTGAAAGAGACTCCCAAGAAGAGCTCATTGAATTTGGGTAGTTGTACAAAGCTAGAATCCAAATTCTTTGGTTCATTTGAGATATTGGATAGAATAGGGTTATTTTCTTACATGCTTGCATTGCCTTCTTGGCGCAGACAACCTTCTCCCCTAAGGGTTGCTCGAAACCCCGGTCAAGGGTCATTCAAGATACTGAGTCAGGTCGACTCTTTGGATCCCTGGGGGTAACAAAAGCCACTATACACAGGCCTCTTTCCTCCTAAGTAACCACAAGCTATGATCATGGATCAGCCTCTTCATGATTTCAGGCTTCGGGGATATCCCAATCTTTGGCTTCACCTCTTTCCGAAGCACTCTCATCTAAATTTCCAGATCTTAGTCACATGTCTCCTTGGATTCTGATGGACAAAAAATGTTTTAGGTTTCACCACTTCACAAAACTCTTGATCTCCTTGCAGATAGACCTCTGGACATCTGACTCACAGATTTCTTGATCCGCTGCCACACGTCCTCTATGCAGCCAACGATTGATATTTCTTCATGACTCTACTCTTACAACACCTCAAAACTTTCTAAACCATGAAGTGCCGAAATGATTTACAACCAACCTCCATGTAATCCTCCCAGATTTGATGGTCTCGAGAAATCTCATCTCCCTACGGAACAAATCTGGTCCATGGATTTTGGGAAACCTTAAAGGGTTCTTCCCTTTGAATATTGCTCGCCACTCTCCCTCCTGAGCTTATCTTTCCTCGACTTTCTTTGTTCCTCCAAACTCCCTCTTTGACACTTAGTCGAATTTTCATCCTATGCATTCCTTGCAACATGTTCTCCTCCACAAATAAATTTCTCTGGGACTAAAGTTACTCTACTCCTCCTGAACTTACGAGTCTGAAACTCTGTCACACACTCCTTGCGGAAAAAATTCATTTAATCTTGACCACTGAAGAATGACCTTGCACCCCTTCCAATAGTTCCTTCACGCTCAATTGTTCCTCCTGAACAATATGAATTTGAGCATAATTCCTCCTACACACCAGCTTCAACTATCTCAGTTGAACCTTTGAGTCAAAACGGACTCAGTCATGCACTCCTCACGGACGCATATGCACTCTTTTTCATATATAAGTTTCATGTTACCTCTTCTGAGCTTCGATTCGAAACAAACTCAGTCACTCACACCTTGCAGACATTATGCACACCTTGCACTTTCTCAAAGAAGAGAAACAATTGAAACTTATTCAATCTTCACAATGACTCATACATTCAACCATTTAAATTCATTCATAAACCACAAGAACCATAAATAACATAGAATTTCAAATAAGAAGAAAGTCTACCATTCATTCATCTAGATGGACACAACAACACCATACATTTGGGTCAATACTCCTCTGTTATATTCATTCAATAGTCATGTACATGGATTCAACAACTCATCATCTATCATCTATCAGCAGCCTCTTATGGGAAACAACACAAAGATTTATACAAGAGGGTATCTTCGAGCCTTTCCGTCCAACTACTCTAGGCTATCCCATCGAAATAAAATATGTCAACTACTTAATATTTATTACAATAAATACTCGAGTCAGACAAATAAGAGCGAAAGCTCCAGATCTGCACTACAACCCTTCACATTAAAGAAAAATACACTGCCTCGTCGATATTATGTGATGGCTCAGCCTCCAAGCATTAAAGATGCTCATAAATCAAAATATTTTCCATATATTACATTAATATGACAACTTTGGAATTCGAAATTTTTCAAAATGCGCACTAGTGCACCCAACTGTCCTCCACATGCGCTCTACTGGAAATGCTCCTGCATCATATACTCCTCTGGCTGAAAAATTCATGGACTCCTGTCCAAGAGCTCATGCACTGACCTTCCATACTTCTGGATGTCTACTTCACCAACCCAACTAGCGTCTTCTATTGGGTGACCTTTCCACTTTTCTAAATACTCAAAATACAATTTCCTCTTAGTCTTCTTGCCAATCCACCTATCCAAAATCTTCTCCATCTTTAGTTTCTCTGCTACAAGCATCTATTTTTCCCACTGGATCTTTTCTCTATTTTCTAACCATTTGGTTCCATATTCCCTGTAAGGATACAGGTCTGTAATGTTGAATATGGGTGATATACCCACATCCTCTTCCAGTTTTATCTCATAAGCATTCTCACCAAATCTTCTCAGGATTTTGCATGGTCCTATCTTTTGCATCTTCAACTTGTTGTATGTTCCTCTCAAAAACCTCTCCTGCCTTAAATGTGCTAGAACTTGATCTCCAAATTCAAATTGAATTTGTGTCCTATGTTGATCAACTCTGTGTTTATACTCATTGTTTCTCTTCTGCAACTGCTACTTAATATGATCATGGAGATTCTGCATTTCTACAACGAAGTATTCGGCTCCAATGCTCCTAAACTCATTCTGCTACAGGTCTCTTAAATATGACACTACCTTGGATTCATTCCATACACTATCTAAAATGGACTCTTTCTAGTACTTCTATTTACTGAGTCATTGTATGCAAACTCTGCTTGTGCTAGAATTTGATCCCATTGGTTATGATGTTCAGTGACCAAACTCCTCAATAAATCTCCTAAACTTCGATTCACCACTTCGGTCTTTCCATTTTTTTTGCGGGTGATATGCAGAACTAAAGTATAGTTTTGTTCCTATATTCTTCCACAACATCCTCTAGAAATGACCAACAAATTTGGTGTCCCTGTCTGAAACAATACTCCTGGGAAATCCATGGAGTCTCACAACCTCTTTGAAAATCAAATTTGCAACGTGCGTTGCATCACTAGTCTTCTGGCATGGGTATAAAAGTGTGTCATCTTTGAAAATTTGTCAACTACCACAAATATGGAATCACTTCCTCTCTATGTTCTTGGTAGTCCCAACATGAAAGCCATGTGTATTGCATCCCAAGGCCTCTCTGGAATAGGAAATGGTTAATACAACCCATTGTTCTTTGTATTTCCCTTTGCATACTGACAAATCGTACACGTGTTCATGAACCTCTTTACTTCTTCCCTCATGCCTGGCCAATAATATGAATTTTTCAACTGTAATAACGTTTTTTCATAGCTGAAATGTTCGACTAGACCTCTGCTATGTTTCTCCTTCAACAGGTTTTACCTCATCGAGCATTTTGGTATTCACAGCTGGAAACCTTTGAAAAACAATCCATATTGAATCAAATATTTGACCCATTGGCTTCTGTCTCTGAGCATAGGAGTTGTGCATGCTTCATATGCTCCTCTGAAATCTGGATCATCGTGATACATTTCCTTAAGGTGTTCAAACCCCAAGTTTTTCACTTGAAATTCCTGTAGACTCAAACTTTTCCTACTCAATGCATCAACAACCTTGTTAGCATTACCAAAAATATGTTTAATAACAAAAGTGAAATTTTGCATAAATTCTATCCACTTAGCATGTCTCTGGTTTAATTTCTCCTGTCTGGTTATGAATTGCAAAGCTTGATTATCACTATACAAAAGGAATTCCTTTGGAACGAGATAGTATCTCCATTTCTTCAGATATTGAATTATGGCATAAAACTCTTTATCGTATGTGGAGTATTTATTCTTAGTATCTTTCAAATTCTCCCTGAAATATGCAACAGGTCTATTATCTTGGCTCAATACTGCTCCAATTGCAACTCCACTTGCATCACATCTTACCTGAAATGTCTTCCCGAAATCCGGTAAAACCAGAATCGGTTGTTCTGTTATATTCTCCTTCAATATATTGAATCTCTTCTCAGTCTGTTCTGTCCATTTGAAAGACTTGTGTCTTTTATTCACTATATCCATCATTTGAGCACTAATCCTGCTAAAATTTCTGATGAAATTTCGATAGAAACTCGCTAACCCATGGAAGCTTCTCACCTTGAAGATATTCCTTGGTGACGACCATTATCTGATTGCTTTCACCTTTTAGGGATCCATCTTCAACTCATTTGAAGAAATCACAAAACCCAAATATATGAGTTATGTCTTCATGAAAGAGGATGTTTTCAAATTAATCAATATCTTCTCTTGTTGCAACCTCTTCATCACCAATGTTAAATGTCTCAAATGCTCTTCTTTAGTCTTGCTAAAGATCAATATATCATCCAGATATACAATCAAAAACTTGCCAATGAAATCTTTTAACACTTCATTCATCGGCCTCATAAAAGTACTCGGGACATTTGTCAAGACAAATGACACAATAAGCCATTCATACAATCCCTCATTTGTCTTGAATGTTGTTTTCCACTCATCACCTTCTCTCATCCTTATCTGGTGATATCCAATTTTCAAATCTATCTTTGAAAAATAGTTCGCTCCACTAAAACAAGCCATCAAGTCATCCATCCTTGGCAATGGAAATCTATACCTGATGGTGATCTTGTTTATCGCCCTTGATTATGTACACATTCTCCACCCTCCATCCTTCTTCGGACTCAATACACTTGTTACTGCACATAGACTCAAGATTTCTCAAACAAATCTTTTGTCTAACAGATCACGGACCTATCTTTTCACCTCCTCATTTTGTTGAGGTGTCAACCTGTCTGCTTCTTTATTCGGAAGGCTTACTCCTAGTATCAAGTCAATGTGATGGTTGATACTTCTAATAGGTTGCAATGAGCTTGGAAACTCATTCACTACTATGTCAACAAACTTCTCTAATAGTTCCTGAATTTCCTCAGGAAAATCTTCCATTGAAGTACTTGTAAGAATAACTTTCGGCTTCCTCACTACAACAAATTGCATCTCTTGTTCCTTCTTAACTTCATTCAGGAGTTCCCTCCCACTCATGAGAAGTATGCTCATGTTGGCTTCATCCTTCACTTTCCTCTCTTCAATTGGCAACAACATGTGTGTCCTACCATTCTTCTCCAAAGTATAGGTATTTATTCTCCCATCATGGATGACATTCCTATCATACTGCCATGGTCTTCCCAACAAAACGTGACATACATCCATGGGAATCACATCACATAGGATTTCATCTCTATATCCACCTATTTTAAATTCAACGAGGCATTTTTTAGTTACAGTTACCTGGTCACCTTTCTGCAACCATGAGACTTTGTACAACGTCGGATGTGCAGTTGTCTCCAACTCCAATTTCTCCACCATCTCTATGGATACTAAGTTGTCAGTGCTCCCATTGTCGATTATTACCTTGCAAACTCTATATTTAGTCTTTCAAGTTGTTCTTAACAAAATGTTCCTTTGCACTGGCTTTTCAATCTCTGCCTCTTGCTTCAAAAGAAACTTCTTCATCATCAAGTATTTCCCATCCTCTACACCTTATGCCTCAACATTTCGCTTCTGCGATTATGAAATGTGAGCTTCGCCTCCTTCTTTATTTCTCTCAAGGAATTCCCAAGACATGTGCCTTGTTTTTCCACAGGCATAACATCTTACTTCTCCTACTTTGCCTCTTCCTCTTCCTCTAGGAAAAAAATTTATACCACCACTATGCCTTCCTCGAGAACTTCCTCCTCTATCAGAGTGACTATGTGGCTTCTCTGTCTCACGTTTGGGATTTTGTGGCTTGTCATGGGAAACTCCTTTGCCTCTATTTAAGATTCTACCTTTGTTTTATTAACTCTTCTTCTTGGCCAACTTCTCTTCTGTTTTTAGCACACTTTGATACATATCCTCTATTTTTCTAACTGTCTCCATGCTAATTGTGTCCTAGATTTCATATCTTAGGCCATTGATGTACCTGGCAATCTTTTCCTCGTCTCTCTCTCTTTATCCAACTTTGATGTTCAGTCTGTATAAATCCTCCATATATTCCTTTACAGTCATTCCCTTTTGTCTCAGGTACTACAATATCCTGAACAGGTTTATCTGGTAATCTTTGGGTATGAATTTATCCTTTATCTTGGCCACCATTCTATCCCAACTCCTAATATTTTTTTTCCTTTGCTCCTCCTGTCAGCCTGCAGTTCATCCCACCATAGTGTTGCATGTCCTTTCAACCCGGTGACAACATGTTTCACCTTCTTCTCCTCATCGACATCTTCATAGTCAAAATACATGTCCATTGCTTGTATCCAATCAAGCAATTCTTCGGTGTCTAAATTACCTTCATACATTGGGACGTTGATCTTCTCTCTAGCTCCCAACTTGACAACCGCTTCCAGCAAGCATTTTTCCGCAACATCATCCACTACGAATTATTCAAATTCTACTTCCTCATTATCTGCATCGCTGATGTCTCCTACATCAGGTGCTCTCCTTTTCATTTTTTCCATGGCATCCAACCTTTCTCTGAGTTCTCTCATATCCCTTTCCATAGCTCTGTTTTTTACAGGTGGCTCTGCACATCTTCTAGGCGGCATTGTGATGAATTATTTGATACCACTCGATGATATTAGTCTATTTCTATGTCTCTTCTTTCTACAGAAATCAATTCTTTGCTCTCTCTAATACCACTCTAGTGTAGGCCCCCTTATCCCCTAAGGGATTCTTGACCTCCCAGTCAAGGACCGTTCAATATACCAATTCAGATCGACTCTTCGGTTCCCTGTGGGTACCCAAAGCCACTATACATAGGCCCCTTTCCTCCTAAGTGACCACGAGCTATGACCGTGGATCAACCTCTTCGCGATTTCGGGCTTCGGGGATATCCTGATCTTTGGCTTTAGCTCTTTTCGAAGAGCTCTCCTCCGAATTTTTGGATCTCTATCACATGTATCCTTGGATTCTGATGGCCCAAAAATGTTTCGAGTTTCACAACTTTGCGAAACTCCTTTTCTCCTTGCACACACACCTTCAGACTTTTGACTCCCTGATTTCCTGATCTGTTGCCACGCGTCCTCTATGCGTATAACGATTGAGATTACTTCACAAATTCACGACTCTTCTCTTACAACACCTCCAAACGTTTTGAACCATGAAGTGACGAAATTCTTTATGGTCAACCTCCATGTAATCTTCCCATATCTGACGGTTTGGAGCAATCTCGTCTCCCTCCAGAACAAATTTGGTCCGTGAATTTTGGGAAACCTTAAATGGTTCTTCCCTTTGAATATTTCTCATCGCTCTCCCTCTTGAGATTATATGGCCTCTAATTTCTTTGTTCCTTCGAAGGCCCTCTTCGACACTTAGTCAAATTTTCAACATGTTCACACCTTGCAACAGGTTCTCCTCCACAAATCGATTTCTCTACGACTAAATTCACACTACTCCTCATGATCTTACGAGTTTGAGACTCTGTTACGCACTCCTTGCAAAAAAACATCCTTTAATATTGACCACTGAAGGATAACCTTGCACTCTTTGCAACAGTTCCTTCACGCTTGATTGTTCCTCTTGAACAATATAACTCTGAGTGTAATTCCTCCTATACACCAACTTAACCTATCCCAGTTGAACATATCAGTCAAAATGGACTTAGTCACACACTCCTTGTAGATGCATATGCACTCTTTGCATATATAAGTTTCATGTTTCCTCTTCGGATCTTCAAGTCGAAACAGACTTGGTCATGCACACCTTGCGGATGCTATGCACAACTTGCACTCGCTCAAAGAAGAGAAATAATTGAAACTTATTCAATCTTCACAACAACTCATACATTCAACCATGTAAATGCATTCATAAACCAAAAGAACAATAAACAATAGAGAATTTCAAATAATTAGAAAGCATACCATTCATTCATCTATATAGACACAACAACACCATACATTGGGGTCAATACTCCTCTTTTATATTCATTCAACAATCACATACATGGATTCAATAGCTCATCAACTATCATTTATCAACAACCTCTTCTGGGAAACAACACAAAGCTTTATACAAGAGGGGCTCTTTGAGCCTTTCCCTCCAACAACTCTAGGCTATCCTATCGAAGTAAAAGTTTTCAACTACTTAATATTTATTACAATAAATACTCGAGTCATATAGATAAGAGAGAAAGCTCTAGATCTGTACTGCAACCCTTCACATTAAAGAAAAATGCATTCCCTCATCGATCTTATGCGATGTCTCGGCTGCCAAGCATTAAATATGATCATAAATCAAAATATTTTCCATATATCACATTAATATGACAACTTTGGAATTTAAAAATTTTCAAAATATGCGTTAGTGCACCTAGCTGTCCTCCACAGGCGCTTTGATGGCGATGCTTCTGCGTCACTTCTTCCATGAATTTGCATAATTTATTTCATTTATCTTTTCTAAAAAAGTATATACATGATCCTAACCATGTTATTGATTGGAATTTGATCTAGGTGGAGCCAGAAGGAGACTTTCAAGTCCAGTTAGTGTGCATATTGGAAAGAAAAGTCAAAATGTTCTAGAATCGAGTCATAGAACTGGTAAAACTTTAGTGGACATGTTATGGTTATGAATATGTGATCCAGGTGGATATCAGTGGCCACCCACCTTTTCCAAATGGCTCAAAACAGTTTTCTGGCCATTTTGGCAATTTACTATTTTTAGCAGGTTTTAACTTCCGAGGCCATTTTGAGGGTCCAAATGAAGGTTTTTCGAGATCGAGGTTCTCAATGATCATTGAAGGCATTATTGAGACCCCAAAATTAATCTCCTCAACAATTCCTTTCCAACGAGCTATCACACGCATAAAACGGAGATCGTATGCAAAAGTTACGACCTCGGGAAGTTGATGTACTCACTTACCCAAACGGGGCCCACATGACTTTTGGCGCTTCATCTCCTAGGGTTAGGTTTTTGGATGTCTAGGACTTTAGGCATTCCCGTTTATTGTAAAAAGGCCTTCAGAGCCTCATTGTAATCGTCTTCTTGCGAATGTGAGTAGCCGTCACATCTCTTCTCAAAGATAAGCTGCCACCATTCTAGCGAGTCTTTCACTCTGTATTTTTACAGTCTCTGTACATTTCTCTGATTAATAGAAATCATGTATTACTGTATATCTGTGTTTATGGTTTCATCTTTTATACATTTCTATTATATTATTGAATATCTGCAATATCTCTGTGCATTTCTTTATTATATCTCCGCTCTCATTTCGTGCCGAAAATAATCTGGATCAGTAGTATTAGAGCAGGCTACTCTTGATCGTTTTTCAGTTCATGTCCCCGACGAGGTCCTGGTATAGAAATTTGGGTCTCGAGCTTGTCTCTCCCAAGGAAAATTTCTCTTGCACACCCAAGAAACCCTCAATGGCGGAAGAAAAGAAAAATGATGGAGAAGACGATCCTATCAGTCTGTTGCTTGAGCAAGCTCTCACGCGACAGAGGGACGAAATGATGGAGAATTTTTCCCACATCCTTCAACACCTGCCGATAGCATCAGGCGCATATTCATCAAGCGACCACTTTGGAGGCACCTCGC
>ML777055.1:1079787-1113393 GCA_009831015.1 Picea engelmannii | reverse complement strand
CATTGCTTCCTAAGGAGGGAGGATTGATCCAGGTGGATATCGGTGGCCACCCACCTTTTCCAAATGGCTCAAAACAATTTTCTGGCCATTTTGGCAATTTACTATTTTTAGCAGGTTTTAACTTCCGGGGCCATTTTGAGGGTGAAAATGAAGGTTTTTCGAGATCGAGGTTCTCAATGATAGCTGAAGGCATGATTGAGCCCCAAAAATGAATCTCCTTGACAATACCTTTCCAATGAGCTATCACACACATAAAATGGAGATCGTATGCAAAAGTTACGACCCCGGGAAGTTGATGTACTCACTTACCCAAATGGGGCCCACATGCCTTTTGGCGCTTCATCTCCTAGGGTTAGGTTTTTGGATGTCTAGGACTTTTGGCATTCCCATTTATTGTAAAAAGGCCTTCAGAGCCTCATTGTAATCATCTTCTTGCGAATGCGAGTAGCCGTCACATCTCTTCTCAGAGATAAGCTGCCACCATTCTAGGGAGTCTTTCACTCTGTATTTTTACAGTCTCTGTACATTTCTCTGATTAATAGAAATCATGTATTATTGTATATCTGTGTTTATGGTTGCATCTCTGATACATTTATGTTATATTATTGAATATCTACAATATCTCTGTGCATTTATTTATTATATCTCCGCTCTCATTTCGTGCCGAAAATAATCTGGATAAAGATGCTACTTGAGAGCATGAATATTTCATGCGGAAAGAGTACCTACGACTTTTTGAATACATTTTGAAATTTTGATTTATGTTTTTCATATGCATTGAGGACAGTGCCAAAATAAGGGGGAGGGGAATGTCATACCCCATTTTTTATTTCCCATATTAAATTTTGTATTTTTTTAATGTATGAAAGGCTAGAGTGCCCAAACAATTAAAAGAGGCCAAAGTGCCTAGAAAATGTAATGTTTTGATCATTATTAATAATAAAATGCATTGTTGGTAGCTAGATGGACAAGGACATATTTATAGGGGATATGATTCCATGAGAGAGGGGGCTTAAGGGGTTAAGTCTTTTATTATTGTTTATTTACCCATAATTTATTTAATTGACAAAAGTGGTTACACGAGTTTCTTGGAGGAAGGCCATGTGGTACTTGATTTCCAAGTAAACATATAAACCCATGCTGTGGTTTGTTTGGGGGTTCTTCTCCATTCACTCATATACTCATTCATTCATTGTTTCTCATTTATATTTCCTCACTCACTCTTGTTCTTGAATTGGGACATGGGGGGGGGGAGAATTGTTGAGGAAGAATTCATTTTTTTTTGGCTATAGTAATGACTAGTGTATTCCAGCCACGAATTTGTTCATGCATGCCTGAGATGCATTGGTATGTACCAAATTTTATTGACATCTATGAGTCCTAAGATTCCCAACATGGATATTCTTGAACAGATGCAACGGAGCCCTAGAAGGAGGTGGAAAATTTGAGGAATTATGTGGTAGAGAAAGGGGTCCATTCTCTTGGGTTGTGTAGGCAGGAGAGAATAGAGTTGGTGTACCTTGGATTATTGTGTATTGAGGAAATTGTTAGAGCTTAAGTGTTGACTAGTCTGGGATACTGAGTGACACCTTGGAACTGTCCTTATGGATTCATCGGCCTAGCTCAAGGGTGACATTTTTTTTGAGACTTGGAACAATACTGTCTATGGTTGGGTGGAACATCCGTGGTCTGTATTCAGTTAGTGAATGGTTTGATTAAGATAAGTGATCTCTTTCATGGTTTCCTTCTTGGTATATTAATTTTGATTGTGTATTAATTAAATATCTAAGATACATGCCTTTAATGTGCCTTCTTGTTGGTTATTGTTCTGCATGGAATATATTCCATTTCTTTTATGATGTAGTATGAATCATGATGATTGCATGTGAATCTTTCATGCTTCTTTATGTTGTAGGAAAACCTCCCTGCGGAAAGGTAGATTTCCTCTTGAGAACTCGACTCTTAACTCTAAGACAAAAGGTGCTTAACATGGACACTGACTTCCTTTTGGATCTAAATAAGATGATGAACAAAAGAGAAGGAGGAAAGGATGTACCCTATGAATGTCATTTGTCTCTGCAAGGTCCAGGATGTGCTTCAATCTTGAGCTCCTTCGTAGATCCTACAAGACAAACAAAAGTATAAACAACTTCCTACTCTACTGAGATTAGCTTAAACATAGATCCATCTACTGTAGACAAACTTATATGGAACAAGTACAAGTTTGAAAGAAACAGGCCAAGCATTGATTATATTGATGAGAACAAAGTGTTACTTACAGCCATGGATTTAGTGCAACAACTTCACCAAGCTCTCCTTGTCCAAACCCTTGCTTAAACAGTCCACACCTAGAATGTTGATGCTCCAAATGACACCTTACTCATAAGATCATAAGTTTGGTATAATTCTCAATCTCCATCCCCCCTTTCCTCCATGGAAATCCCTCATTATATAGGATATGGAGGATTAACCACCATGGAGAGGATCTCTCATCGGATCCACTAAGAAAGGGATCTCTAAAATATTTAGGGAGAAAATATCTCTTAAGGATTTTGGGTAGGAAATATCTCTCAAGGATAATGAGGAAATATTTCAACCATCCATGAGATCCTCCACCTTCGCTAAAAAATAGGAAACCAAATGTGATGTGGATTCTCACACTTAATTACTTTCTTTTTCATGAATATTAATAATAATTCATGTACACTTGATTCTCACACTTAATCAATTCCATTTCCATGAATATTAATAATAATTCATGTGTACTTAGTATTTTGGCCTTCATGTAATATATCCCTCCTCCACATTGACTAGGGATTGTGACATAGGTTATTCCATGGTGTCAAGGTGTATGCGACACTTATATGACACTTTACGACACTTAGGGTGAGGTACCTAGGTGTGCAAATTTCATGTGTAACAGAATTCCCCCTAAAGTGTGAGGTCAGAAGAGAGAATGATGGCCGAAACACTTTACAAATTTTTAAAGAAAGGGTGTGGATGCAGAGAACTTGATAGAAGCTGCACACAAACATCCAACAAATATTATGACATGTTTCAAACCCAAGGCAGGCATACCTATGCTTGGGTGATACAGACTTGCAAGATAAGGCCACCATAAAATACACTGCGGATCCATAATCATACTGACAAAAAGGTATAGCCACTGAAGATACACTATGGATCTATACTCCCATGATTGGAACTGATCGTAGCCACAAATAATACACAGTGGATCTGTGAGATGACAAGACATAGCCATGACCAATACAAAGTGGATCTATGTGACAGTATATGTTTCATTGTTCAAGAGAAACTCCGTCGCAACCTGGGAAAAGTACATATTAGAGTTATCACTCAACCCAGGGTCTCTTACCGATACTGATGTAGTACGAATATAACCATGTGAATAGATGTCCTAATGTCGAACATGGCAGAAACCACTTGATTACCGATCAATGATGTAAACCGTTAACAAGCATGAGGGAGATCACCATTGATGTCAATGATTCCTAAGGTACTCTAGTACATTCCAATGAATGTGAATGGATGAGCTGAAGTTGAACATCTGTGGAATCACCCGATCAAAGGTCAATGATGTAAACCCACTGTCAAACGTGAGGAGGCCTGCCATTGAGGCATGAAGGTCCCAAAGTACTAATTGGTTTCTAAGTCTAGTTCCTGGATAATGTGTTAAAGTCGACAGGAATAGACTCGTCGAAGGAGGGCCTTGATGTATCCCCCATCAATGACATGAAACAGACACAGAGATGTAATTGGTAGATCAAATGAACATGGACTGACATGGGTATTGAAACAAGATATTTGTGATGGATGACTCTCGAGGCAGATACTTCCCTTGAACACTGAGGCACAACAACAGAAACATGACATGGACCAAAACACGATGATGCAATGGATACTGTGAATTTCGTCGGGTGACCTAAAGGAGTAAGAAAAACTCAAAGGATTGGTTCAGTGTAGAGGCTCAACAGATTAAGATGTGCGTAAAGACAAAGTGTCGTGTTCAAGGGCGACTCTAAGTAATGTTCTCAAAAATTTCTTGGCTTGGTTCCTTCAATTTTTCCCCCATCCAGATAGATAAGTACCTCTTTTTAATTTAACGAGCTCGAGGAGGGTAACACATGCTCGATATGAGTCACCTTCGGTAAGTCCGTCTTCCTTTGTTTAACGAACTAAAAAAAGTAAGGGTTCGGTCCCATATGGGCCCTTCAATGTATAATTGTTTAATGAGTCCAGAGAAGGTAAACTCGGTGGTTTTTCATATTTAGAGAGTCTGAAAATGACTTAAAGATGACTCCAATGTTGTCCTTTTTCATAATATTAGTCTCGCGAGGCCGAAAAAGAGATAAATTATCACTCGAAAGATGCCCTTTCAAACCTTTTAACGAGTGGGAAAGGAAGAAAGATCACTCGACAATATTTTCATGTTTAGAGAGTCTGAAAAGAGATTAAAGACGACTCCAGGGGGTCCCTTTTTTGTGTATCCATACAGGTCCGAAAAAGAGATAAAATTTTTGCCTGGATGAATTCTCATGTATTTAAGAGCACTAGAAAGAACAAAGACTAAGCTCGGTATGCCCTCAGCTTGAAAAGCTAGTGGCTTAACTCCAGAATGATCATCAAAGGCTGGAGACATGCCCTTCAAGCTTCAATTCATTCCCTGACTTTGAGGATGTCACCAAGTTCTCTACTAGATGAGAAAAAGGAGAAGGGTGGATGAAAATAAGGTTCAAGAGAGGTGACTATTTCATTTTTTAATGAGCTTGACACAGGAAAAGAACTATGCTCAGGGTTTCGGGTTCGATCCCCAGATTGTTGTTTAATTTTTTAATGAGCTTGCTATAGAGAGGAAAACTATGCTCAAGGTCTCTATTTCAATTTTTTAACGAGCTTGCCACAGAGAAGAGAAACTGTTCTCGTAGCCTCTGCTTGATCATGGATTCCAAGAGAATAAATATCTGGAAGGATACCATGTCAAGGGACAAAACTTGGTCATGGCTTCCAAGAGATCTTCATTGGATGGAAGATAATCACTCTGGAAGGAACACATGTCGAGGGCCGTGATAGGGGTAAGGAGAATAGGCTCCAATAACCCTCCCGAAGAAATCAACATGTCAACTATCGGATCCAAATCATCAGAAGTCAAAGGCATGGGAGACGATAGAAAATCGACATCAAGAGGGGAGATAGACTGTATATCTGCCCGAATTTCATCACGAGGGGGAAGAAAAGAGGATCGATGATGGTTATCATCGCGAAGTATCTCGTCAATTCTCAACATTTCCATGATAGATTCAACCGAAGGAAAAATTGGGGAAATGTAATCGATCGCAGATGACAAGGAACTCAATCGTGATTGCATTGAGGAACTGAAAAGTGCCAATATATGTTGGTCATCTGACGAGGGAGATGCAGATTGGATAGAAACATATGGTGTTTTAGCTGAACTAAGTGGCACAGTGTCACCTAGTTCATCAAATTCCAACGGACAAGGTACAATCCAAGGGTCAGATGATTCCAGAGATTGATAAGTCGTGATCGAAATCATATTGATGGTGGCAATATGATGTGTAGTCGATGGAAGTGGTGTAAAGAAGATACCCATGAGGCTAGAATATTTCAGTAAGCCAACACCAACACTTTCATACGTGATCTTGTGGTCTCCCAAGAAAGGAATATTGTTGGTAGCGGGAACATGAGCATCGATCGTGCAGAAATCCAACTGATCAACAGTGACCATTTTGCCTTGATTAGGAAATTGTACACATCGAAAGACCGACAAGGCAATGACATTCATAGCATAAAACCAACTTCTTCCAAGTAACAAGTTGTAATCAAGGGGACCATCGACCACCTCGACATCAACAGTAACAGTTTTGCCACCCAATTGGATGGGAAGGGATTGTAAAATCCTATGGGGATGAAAACCACACCACTCAAAGGTGTGTAACATCATTGGGGATGTGTTGAGTGCAGGTGATTTTAAACCTTTCCAACATGCTAAAGACATGACATAAGTTGAGTCTCCCTCATCCAAGATAGTTCGGTGGATTTGTTGATTGTGAACAACAACATCAACTTGGAAAGCAAGTTGGTGGGAGAGTTGAGACGTATAATTCTCTAGGTTGAACATGATATGGTTGGACAACTTAGGATCAACAGCACCAATATAGGCCAAGAGAGTTCTACGTTGACTGGGGCAGTGCTGTAGAACTTCTAATGCAGACATAGCACATGGTGCTTGAGCCAAATCTTCAACAATATTGTAGTTTTGGGTGGCACATGAATTAGGATTAAAGGTAGCTTTACGTATAGTTCTCTTAGGAGGGTGTAAGATAGAGTTGAACACAGGTTTCTCAATCTGAAGTGGTCTAGATGGAGGAATAACCGATGGAAGACTAATGGAGGATGGTGATGGATCTAGTAAAGTATCGGTACCGTTAGTGTCTTTTCCTTTGTTAGGGTTACTTGGTGTGTCGTATGTCTTACAGATAATGTTCAAATTAATCTCATTAAACATATAAATATGTGCACTCGACGAGGCCTCATCATTAGGATGGCTAGAAATGCCCCCAGGAGAGGGGGTTTGAGAAACCATGGATTGTTGCTGCAGAAAAGGTTGAGTAAGCACAACGGGTTGTGACTTTCCTTGGAAAAATTTGGCCACTTCATTGCGAAGTGGAAATTCTCTAGTGTAGTGATCGTCACCACAAATGATACACAGGAATTTCAGTTTCCGTTGTGGTTGCTTTTCGGTAGCAGGTGTTTGAGTTTGATTTTTTGGTTGTTCATTGTTATTTTTTTATTTATTCTTTGTCTTCTTCTTACCTCTGGATTGTTGTGAAGGGGAAGATTGAACTGCATTCACCTCAGAGATCTGATTTTGGGGGGAGGTAGAGGAGAGTGTGAGCGATTGGGAAGTAGATTGAGTGTTGACATAACTGATAACGCCATCCACATGAGATGATGATGACGGCTTAGATGGATCGGTATTAGCTCGAGAAACATTTGGAAGTAAATCATACAAAGTAACAGATTGTGAATAAACCAAATCTAAGTATTGAGCCCGAGTAATGTCTTCTTCCTCAGTGACCGCTCCACGAATAGCAACATCGATTGGGGGTAAAAGTGATTTAGTAAACCATTTCGCCAATAATATGTCAGGAATGATTACCTTGTTCATCCTTCGTCGTCGTCTCCACTCATGAATATGGTCAGAGATATGCACGGAGTCATTTTGATGAAGGGAGGTCAAGAGTTCAGTACCCATCTCGTAGCGAATAGGTAGTTGAAAGTGTGTGAGGAAAGACATGGCAAGGGAATTCAAATTATGAAAAGAATCACATGGTAGTTCAATATACCACTTTGTTGCCAAGCCTGTAAGTGTTCGCTAGAAAAGAAGCAAACGTACAGAATCATCCATGAGGGAGTTTGATGAACACCACAAATGGAAATTCATCACATGGTTGTTTGGATATTCGCCAGATTTTCCGTCAAATTTCAGAATATCAAAAGGAAGTTTAGCTGGAATGACTGGCCAAACCGATGAATGAAAAATAGGATCATTAGTTAACCTGGACAAGTCTGGGAGATCCAGAGTCGCAAGGAAAGGTAACTTTCGGTTAATTTGCGGATGATATTGTTGTGGCATAGGAACACCAGTAGGACCATAAACTAGGTTAGGTGGATAGTTGTAAGCAGTAGGTCCTCCTACATACGGTTGTTGTTGGCCAGGATAAATAGGATTCGATGATGGATGAGAAACATTTGCATAACTTCGTGGGTTCTGAGAATTATAGGCCGGGTGATTTGCTTTCCCATGAGGAGGATAAACAGTTTTCCCTTGAGAATGGTAAGGAGTAGATCCCGGAGGCGGATACACATTAAACCCATGAGGAGGATAAGGTTGTTGTCCCGGAGAAATCCAGGTGGTGTTCAAGATACCGCCCAAATAAGGTTGTTCGTAAGATGTTCGGGAAGGAATAGGATTTGATACTCCTCCTAGTGGGTTATGAGACAAGTGTCCCCCAACGTGAGGTTGAATAAAAGTGCCTTTTGAAGATATCCCCAGGATTGTGAAGGGTTTCCAGCAAATGAAGGTTTCCCCCTACCAATGGTGGATTAACAACCAGGGTATGACTGGAAAACGGAGGGTGCCCTCTAGGAGGAGCATGAAAAGGGGGATGTCCCCCGGGAGGGGTAGGCCCGCCATAGAATGGTAGTCCTCTAGGAGGGAAAGGTTCATTAGATGGTGGTTTCCCTCCAGCCAATTGTGTTTGGCTGGCAAGGGTCTGCATTCTCGAGTGAAAAGATGTCACAGCAGGATCGTGTGGAACATGTGGAGCTGCAGAGTAAAATCTCATAGAAACAGGGGTATGGATTGAAGTGCCTTGGAGATGAGTAGAGGTGATGAGTCCACCATTACGATGGACTTGTGTTGGCATAACAGTAGGGTTAATAACCTGATCGATTGGGTGATTCATGGTTTGACCGGATGGTCCTATTTCACTAGGAGGGTCATGAGGATGAAAGGGTTATCGAAAGGATTCGAAATGTTCATAGAGATCGTGTCCCGATAAAGTCCTCCATACAGAAAGAGAAGGTGTGGGATTTTTATCTACTGCGGTGCTAGGACAAACAGGAGTCCTATACTCATCACCAAAGTTTGGTTCTATGGATCCCATATATGTTTCGGTAAAATTTCTCTCTGGTAATCGTGGGACCTCTTCATCTATGACGTTCCCAAGGGAGTCTAAAGGAAGCAAAAGTGGTTCGAGAGGGGTTATCGACACAGATGTAGCATGAGGAGTGGGATTTTCAACCGTGACCAAAGTGCCTTCTGAGTTATCTAACGGAGGAGCAATAACACTTCCAGCATCAGATTGATTTTCTACCTCTCTACGGTAGTTGTCTTTTGGAGGGTTAGGAGGTAAGGGTTGATAGCCTTCTGGAGGTAGCCCTTGCATCCTACGTGATCGGCGAAGACCTTTATCGTCTACAGACTCAATTTTGGAGAATAACAAAACACACTGAAAATCTAGGTCCAACTAACAAAAAGAAACAACATACGCTAATAAAATCTAGGAATCAACCAAGCAAACCAAACTTCTCTCGATGACCATACTAGTTGGTGATGAAATCCAACATCGCGTGATAAGTCGAGAAGGGGCTAGGATATGGTGGAATATTTAAAATGGCGACCTGCTTAACAGACTTTCACCTTGGTGCAAGATTCCACGCAGTAATTGTGGATTTACCCTCCAAGGATCCCGAGTGAGTTTGACCAATGTCTATTCCAGGTACAGTGAGACTTCCCTTCACCGTCACCTTGTGTAAGTACCTAAATATTATGGAAACTAAAGACACCAATTCACAGTGAGTCCCTGGGCGGGTACAGTCAACAGTCCGATCCGAAACATATGGGTAGGATAACAAGTCCGAAATCAACCCTAGAGACTCCCACACATAATCATGGGTATACCTTCAAGTGACCCCCAATATACGATCTGACCACTACAAACAGTTGAACCACTGAGGGATAATCTCCATAATTCTCCTGAATGTGATCTCGTGTGTAACCCTTGTGTGAGAGGGGGATCCCAGAAAACCTATACGACAACTGGATTTGACTCTCCCTAGCTCAGGATGCTATTGTTTGTTTTAAAAACTTTGGAGAGTTGTACTCACAGCCTAATCCAAAGTGCTAACCCTAGTCTAATGTTGGTGGAGGATCCTAAAGATAAGAAATGTTCTAGATAATTTTTTAATTAGCGTTTGTTTTACAGTTGTTCTTTACTCAAAGGGTGTATGAAAGTGAAACTGATGGAATGATGACTCAATCCCTAAAACATGCAGAAAATATGATAAGCAATCTTTTCTTTTCAATGAACACATATTTAAGGGAAAGAGAAAGAGTTGTTTTCACTATCAAACACTGATATGGAATTTCCTCAATCAATTTGTTCTCAATCGAATCCAATGTAATGATAAAAGATTTCAGAAATGCCTTCTAATATGCAAACCAATCACTAAGATGTATCTTTGTTGTTTGTATGTGAAGGATGATTAATTAAATGCAAAACTTCTCCTGCCAACTACCCTTTCAGATCAAGGAGATTCGGACAAGCATAAGCAGATTTCACACAAACAACACACCCTCTTGCTATGATCGAAACAAGAAGCAAAAAAGAAAACAAAAGATAAGAAAGAAAATCAAACAATTCACACAAAAGAGAGATGCTTAAGAAATATGACCTCAAAGAACCAAATGAGATGATTCACAATTTCTTATGTCCTTCACCAGAGCTTCCACTTAGTTAGATAAGAGAGAAGAAAGCAGTGGATTGATTCCAAGTTCTCAACAGCAGAAAAAACTCAAAATAAGGAATAAGGTCACAAAATCTGAACAATAAAGTGCTTATTTCTCATAAAGAAGAGTGTCAAAGGTCAATAGGAAGAAGTATTGAAGCACAAAGAAACTAAGTAAGGGAAAAAATAGAAACTGGGCTTCAGAAAAGACAATCCTAGAAGGTTTTTTTGCAGAGAAAAAGGCTGGCGCTCTGGTGTAAGGGGCACCAGAGCATTATAATGCTCTGTCTAATACCTTTATGGAGCGCTGTCACTCTGATAACAAGGGCAGGGGAGTGCCATGCTTCAACAACTCATAAAAATTCCCAAAAAATCAAAAAATTCAAGAAAATTCAGCCAATTAGGGTGATCATAATGACACAAAGAGGCAATCAAACCATTATAAGAATAAAAAATTCAATGGAGAAGATCAAATGAGTGTGAAAAGGGCCAAGACAAGATCTGGGAAAGGAAACACAAATCTGATTTCCTCCCTAGTGGAGTCACCAATTTTTGTTGTAGGAAAACCTCCCTGCGGATAGGTAGATTCCCTCTTGAGAGCTCGACTCTTAACTCTAATACAGAAGGTGCTTAACATGGACACTGACTTCCTTTTGGATCTAAAAAATTTGATGAACAAAAGAGAAGGAGGAAAGGATGTACCTTATGAATGTCGTTTGTCCCTACAAGGTCCAGGATGTGCTTCGATCTTGAGCTCCTTGGTAGATCCTGCAAGACAAACAAAAGTATAAACAACTTCCTACTCTACTAAGATTAGCTAAAACATAGATCCATATACTGTAGACAAACTTATATGGAACAAGTACAAGTTTGAAAGAAACAGGCCAAGCATTGATTATATTGATGAGAACAAAGTGTTACTTACAGCCATGGATGTAGTGTAGCAACTTCACCAAGCTCTCCTTGTCCAAACCCTTGCTTAAATAGTCCACACAGAATGTTGATGCTCCAAATGACACCTTACTCATGAGATCATAAGTTTGGTATAATTCTCAATCTCCATTCCCCCTTTCCTCCATGGAAATCCCTCATTATATAGGATATGGAGGATTAACCACCATGGAGAGGATCTCTCATCAGATCCACTAAGAAAGGGATATCTAATATATTTAGGGAGAAAATATCTCTTAAGGATTTTGGGGAGGAAATATCTCTCAAGGATTTTAAGGAGGAAATATTTCAACCATCCATGAGATCCTCCACCTTCCCTTAAAAATAGGAAACCAAATGTGAGGTGGATTCTCACACTTAATTACTTTCTTTTTCATGAATATTAATAATAATTCATGTACACTTGATTCTCACACTTAATCAATTCCTTTTCCATGAATATTAATAATAATTCATGTGTACTTGGTATTTTGGCCTTCATGTAATATATCCCTCCTCTACATTGACTAGGGATTGTGACATAGGTTATCCCATGGTGTCAAGGTGTATGATACACTTATATGACACATTACGACACTTAGGGTGAGGTACCTAGGTGCGCAAATTTCATGTGTAACACTTTATTAATGAAATTTCATCAAAAGTTCAAAATCAGTTTTGAAGTGTTTAATTTGAAGTAGCATGGCCAGTTTATGGGTGGTTGGGTATGTTACATGGGGGGTATTGGAACATCAAGCATTGATGGTTCACCATACATATCCTAGGTTCAATCAATCTATATGTCAACCTACACCTGGATATTGTCATTCAAGAGATCAACCAACACACTATACTAGTTGGTTGAATAGTCAAAATTTCTATCAGTTGGATAGTTGCCCAATAGTCCAAGATATCTCAGAAGTGAATCGACTATGAGTTGGATGCATCGGTATTTGGGTCGAGCATCCTTGCCAAGTTGACTCAACAACAAATATTTAGTGGAGTCAACCTTAACAACCGATAAGTACATGTGGACAAGATATTATGGATCATATGGAAGTCGGTTAGATCTTGAGGCTATAAAAAGCACATCCCTTGCACCTTTTATGGGAACTAAAAGAGAGGTTCAAGGTCTGCCTAAAATACTTCCCACCCATAGTCACCTTATGTGATTCCCTAGGAATGGCCACTAAGGACACCACTTCAAAATCAATGACCAAGAAGAGAATTCATGGGTTGGGACTAAATGTATTGGTAGGGAAACTAGGCCCAAACCTTCAAGAAGTGATTCTACCAAGATGACCTTTCACTTTCAAAACCCCCATACACATAGTATTCCAAATAAAAACAAAATAAGAAGAGAAGAAATATCACCACACTTTCTCTCCAGTGTGACCTCATCTTTGACTCTTGTGTTATAGGATATTTCATAGAAAGCTCTCCTTGCTACTAATGAATTTATCTCTCACTAGTGACTCATTGTTTCAGTTTTAATGGCCTTGGAGAATTTACTCTCTAATTCTACACCAAGGCCCTAAATCTTGTTCTAATGTTTGTTTTCTACAAACAAAAATTCTAGTGAATTTTAGATTAGCATTCATTTTTTAGGCTATTAATTACTCAATGGGTGTGAAATGAGACTTCAATGATGTTCGAAGGAACTTTCCAATCCAAAAGAGAGAAAAGAATGAATGGAAATTTATCTTTCTATGAAATGTATATAGAGGAAGGAAGAGGTATTATTATTCTCAAATAGAAATAACTCAAATCCAAATGGGACTATCAATCACTCCAAAAGACAATTTCAAACCCCAAATTTCACAACCAACACTCCAATGCAACTCTTAAAAAGAGTCCTAAAATGATCCAAAAGGGACAATCATAAAATGAAATTCTCCTTTTTCCCTTCTTTACCATGGAAAAAATAATGAAATTTTCCTTAAAACACTAACTTCTGAAAGGTCTCTTTCCAAAGAATAGGGTCCCTAGGTTTCACAGGAAAATTTTTTTTCGTAAAAATCCTTGAAAAGTTCACTTGCAAGAGGTGGTCGCACCCTACTAGTGGTGCCAAAAGCGACCAAAAAGTTACATTCTCACCTTTATAGTTATGTAGATGGAAACCAATCTTTATTTATACCAAAGAGAGGGAGAGACTAAGTAGAAAAATTGGGAAAATTGTCCAGAGCTAACATATCCAAAATATCTAACCACCTAGACAATGAAGAGGAATACAAGCAAGAAACAAAACACTTCGAGAAATATAAAAGAGCATTGAATGTTTTCCAAATCTAACGAAGAATCAATATATCCTTCCCCAATGGATTCGTTATTTCTTTTATGGAGAAAGACCCCTACGGACAGATGATCACTCCCTAAGATCTTCCCTCTTTGGTTGCATATGTTTATGCATGGGTCATAAGACCCAAGTGTCATTTTAACTATGAAAAACAAACCCTCAAGACATCGACCCATTTGGCATCACATGCTTGCATAGATGAAGTCTCACCAGAGGTATCTATTGGGACTGCAGGGACCAAGTTTCTGCAGTAGTAAGGGAAAGGGAGGCAGATACTCGTATAATTATTCCTTCTTCTAGCTTATTTATGTTCTTGATTATTACAGATATTCTCATAGTCATTCATGAATATTTCACCATAATTAATCCATATCTAATTTTGGTCTACAAAGAATAACAACAATATTCAGAAATGTGCATAGACAAGGAAAGAACACAAGACACAATATCCTCTCTAAACTCTTTCTTTATTCATCTTTTGTCTTACTAACTCACTATTACATTCATGACCTTTTCATAATCTATCAACGTTACTTCTCAGTCTCTCTCCCTTTAGAATTTGACTCTCCTCTCCTCTAATCTCCCAATCCTGTTACATATTTATACCCAATAATCCCTAGACTATTTATCCCAAAAATAAACCATTACAATGCATGGCATATCCAGCTTCAGTTAACTCGTTGTTTTCTTTCTTCTACTTTTCGCTCCTCATGCAATTTTTTTGTTGTTCTTCTATTTATGGAATGTTGTGTTGTCCTCCTTCATGCTTTATCCTCTCCCTCATTTGCTTTATTCTTTTTTCCATGTGTTGTCTTCGTCCTGAACGCTTGCCTTCCTTATGTGCCCTTTCTACCTTCTATGCGCTTTCTTCATTCTACGTGCTTACTTCCTTCTACGTGCTTACTTTATACTTAGTTTTTTCTCCCAAAATTGTATCCAAAATTGCATGTCCAATAGGCCCACAACACTCACCTGTGGCTCGTCCTAAGCCACTCAAGTTTGTTTCTTATTCTTCCATGCTGCAATGAATCGTTGAGCGACAGCCTTAGTGACCTATACCTCTGAGACAATTGTGACCTCTTTTGTTGTGATCTCTTCTAGGTCCTGCACAGACAAGTCCTGGAGTTTGTTCTATATTTCGGCCACAAATTGTTTGACATTACCTTTTATAATCTGTAAATTGCCAATAATTATTACTACTTCCTCCTTCATTGGGCCTAGTTGCTACTAAAGGAATTTTTGTTGGTCATGCATTTTCTCCACTTTGACATATTCATGTCACTGTGCTAAAATAGATTCCATACATTCGACTGGTGGAAATGTCCTCTCCTTCTCTGCTTCCTCATTTTCCTATTTTTGTGCTTCTCGGAGTTTAGCCTCTACAACCTTCATCTTTAGGTCTCACACGAGCTCTTCCCATACCTTCGCACTCTCTTTGCAAATGTTTTGGCATTCTTCTTCAAATTTATTAATCATGGAAACTGCTATTGTTGTCGTCCTCATTCTACCTATGGGAACCTCGGGTGGCGAGCCGGGTCGACTCTGCAGTTAAAATTATTGAATCTGCATTCTGAATCCCTTCATGACTTCGCCAAACTTGGACAATTGTTCCTCTATAGTTTCCTCTATGACTAGGGGAACCTTGGGTACTTCCTTACATAATTTCTAGATGGTTTACTGGGTCTTCTGCACTATCACTTCTACTTTGTCCTTCTCTTGTTGTGCTTTTTTTGTCCTTTCTTTGTTTCCTCTTTAGTATTCACAAATTCCTCCATTCGGCCTTCAATCTCCTTCTTTTTTTGAATGGTTGTATCATACTGTGCATGTACTTGGATGATTTTGTCCCTCATTCTGTCCAAGTCATGGTGCGGGACGTCTCCTCTATGCTTCATTTCCTGCAACAACTCTACTTGTAAGTCCTGTTATCCACTATCCTAGGGATAACCAAGGAGATTATGTATCAAGGCCCACGGGTCCTATACATGGAGTACCGAGATCCATATGACTTGGGCTTGGCCCTGGAGGGCCCATATTTTCTTCAACGCCTCCTATCTATTAGCAGCAAAAACATTCATCCCATCAGCCTGGTTCTGAAGTAGCATTGGGTCTTTCTCCATGAGGTAATGAGTCTGAGTATCATGGTATGTGTCACTCTGATTCTCAAAACATTTGAATATGTGCATTGAATTATCTTTTGTTTCATGACGTTTGCCTGAAAATTATGCTCTTTAACTCATCCATACCTGGGGGGGATGACAAAGTTCCCTAGTAAGTTGGCTCCCTTAGGGATGAGTTTTCATTGGGTGGGTATATGAAATATCATCGTCCATTCCTTCCATACTTACCACTTTCCATGATTATTCCTCTCATCTTTCCACTACAATGGTTCGAGAATTGGGCTTTCTAAGCTAGTAAGGGTTGTACCTTGCCTTGTGGGAAGAAGGGGATAAAGGCCCAGAGGGTAAAAGTAGCTATCAAAATTTAAAATCCAAGATTAAACCTTGAGATGCTTCACCTAGGGATTCTCGAGAAAGAAACAAAATACTTCTCAATAAGAAAAGGGGACCCGCAAAATAAAATAAAAACTCAAGACCTAGTTGGTGGATAGGAGGTCTCATCATGAGCTGAAATATTAGGTTCATGTGCATGTATTTGTATGAAACTTCCATCCATATGGTCACCAAACCAGGGTAGTGTCTTTTGGTGGCATAACCAAGAGAAAGTGGGTCTCATCACGATCTAACCTTCTCATTTCCATGAAATTCTTGTGGGTAACACTGTCACCACTAGTCACCACACCAGGAGAGTGTCCTCCAATGATTCTCTTGAAAATAAAAACAAATAAGACAAATATTAAAATACATTGAATGAGCTAGGAAAAAATGGCATCCATGAAAAGGTGCAACTCATCCTCTACAGAGGAACCCACGGGTAAGACCTACATTTCCTTGTTATCACTGCACCCCTTGCCCAAACATTCCCTACACTATCTCATGCATTTACATGACCTTGATTGGTCTTCACCTAGGAAACACCCCACACCTAAGGAGGATCATCCCAATAGGACATCCTGAGGGCCTATCCAAGCCTGGCTTGTTAAAATGCATAACGTCTTTGAGCATTTGTTTCAGTAAAGGGGGTTTGATGCACATGTTTGGGTAACTTGATTATTAAATGTGATTGACATTACTATGATCCCTGTGAATTATAATCCCATGGAGGGCGTACTTGTTGTTTCTATAGAACAATGTCTGACCAACAAGTACATATGGGGAGATGATTAGTTTTAACCTCCATGGGGCTAAAATCCCACCAAATGGATGTTGTGATCCCATCCAGGAGCAGAGGGATACCATGGGATTGCACCGAAGAAAAAGGAGGAAGTTCCACCATAGACACTTTGGTATGGCTATACCTAGGGGGGTCTTTGCCTTCCACCATGACGTTGGCCCTTGAAAGCCCCTGACGTCATCATATTGAGCCTTGACATCATATAGTTAGGATTTTGGCATGAGGACGGCTTGGTTGACACGTGTGGAATCTTCAGAGGCCTTTGGAGGCTTGACGTTTCACGTTTGAGGCCTATTGTTGCATAAAGGGGCCTAACGTCACCCTAAGAGGGGAATGATGTCATCCCTAAAGACAAATTAGGGTTTTAAATTGTTAATTTTATGTAAAATTGGATTTTTGATGTAAACTGGCCAAGTCGGCCTTTTTTGACCTAAAATGTAATTAAAGGTCATTGATATTGTATAAATAGAGAGTTAAAACTCTCATTTTTTCATCATATTTCACTCAAACAAGTGTGAGGTCTGAAATTCATCCTCTTTTAAGGGTTATTGGCTGAAATTAAGTGGTGTGCAACTCTTGAGGAGGCTATTTTTGGTGTATTTTTGCATTTTCATGGTGGAAAGTCTTCAACTAGGGTTTGTGTCTAGATTATTCTTGATGAAGTAAGTATAAATATACAATACTTCTTTATTTTGAATGGTTATGGTGCATTTACTTGTTCATTTCTAAGATTATGAAATTTCTAGTGTGAAACCCTAGTAGAAAAGCACATGTTATTGACCTTTTCTTTATAACTCTTCACCTACTTGATTTTCCTAGAGAACACCTCCCTTGAAGGATATACTAAAGCCCTACCTTTGTAGCACACTATTATCATTGCTTCATTAAGCTTCATACATTTATTTCAAGTTTGATCTAAAGAAGAAGGAAATCGCTAGGGCCTAGGGTTACCTAGTTTCTAGCATCATTTCCTTCTAGGGTTTAAGATATTGAGGCCTTAGGTTACTAACACCTCAATCATCTTCCATTTTCTTTAGCTCATCTATTATCGTTTTTTGTTTCCCTCTAATAATTTTTGTTGCAACTTTGACTCCATTTATCCTAAAAAGCACTAGTTCATACCTTGCAAATGATTGATTGATTAAAACAACCTTTTAAACCATCTACCTTAACACTTTTACTAACTATTTCTAACTTTAGATTAGACTAAATTGCTAAATAATTTGTTTTTGTTGCAAAATATTTCTATAGCCATCTATAACAAAAACAAATTCATCTTAAAATCAATATTTAAAGATTATTATATATTACTATCAATGTTTCTGACAATTACTATCATTTTGTCAAGTTTATGTTATCATTTCTTGTCATTTTTTAAGCTTTATTGAGGCATAATTGTGGAGCTATTCATAAATACATATTGATATTATAAATACTTCTACTGGTTCAAATTTTGTATCAACTTGTTCATTTTGTCAAAATTATATGGTTTTACGAAGAACTAACATCATATGGTACTTGCATATAACATATTTTATTGTTGTCTTGTTTTGGGAAGGTACACTTAACATTAATTTGCTTCATCTAATTAAAAACTTTGGAAATTTTGATCAGAGTGACCTATGAGAGGGGTGGTACTTTCTTGATACTTTTTCCTTAGCCTTCTCAAACCTCCAGATCATTGGGGACGTCTCCCCTAGGGTACCACTCCTAAATAGAAAGAGGTGTCTTATTAAGGTGATAGTGATAGGAGATCCTCCTTGTTACGCCAATTTAGTGTCCACTTGCCTTTGTCTTTGGGCAAGTACAAATTGCGTGATAACAAGTCCTGGACTCTTTGGATGGGTAGTCGAGATATGATTATATTCATTTGTCATAACGCCTTTATTTTTTCCTACAATGAACTTGTCGGTAACTCTAGTGTGGCTTCCTCAATCTGAATGATTTTGTGCTCCCCTGAGAATTGTGTTAGGGTCGTTTGTGTGTTGTCCTCTTCTGTCCTTGGTCCTATGGATCGGTCATCCCCTGACTTGGGGTCTTTCACAATGCATGTTGTTTCTAGGATCTGTTGAAGTATTCCCAACTGATCCTGAACCTTCTTCTATTGGTCCTCGTGCTTCTTGGAATCTTCCTCCCGAAGTTCCTCTATGGAATACCTGATTTGGTATCCAATATGATCCATATCATCATCGCTTAAAATGTAAAAAGGGGTATGGCGTTGTGATTTTTCTTTCTTTCGTGCTCCACCTATCTATTATAGCCCCTTATCCTTTCTTTTGAGCCTTTTGTCATTCGTATGGTCTTGTTCCTCCTCTCTTTTATCTTGGTCTTCATCCTCTTGTGAGGACCCTGGATTGTCAGTTGGACTCTTCAATTCATCCTCCTATTCAGAGATGATTGAGTTCACATGTTCAACTTTCAACCGGTAATTGGTTGGAAACTCCTGTCACACGGGATCCTTTTTGGATTTCACATACAAATGGTGCATGTCATCTCTGAAGCACGCGACATCCCTATATGCACTGACTACTTTCTCTAGAATGTACAATGTAGTCTCTACTACATTCGTTATGAGTTGTAAGTAGGTATAAAAGATGTTGTTGGTGTCAAATTTTTGTCTCTTTATGGTGGAGTGCCACAATTTGGCATAACTAGCTTCCAAAGGGTTGTGACCTGAAGCACACATGCGTTGGTAATATGCGGGCTCCTGCCACCCAACCAACGCAATGAGAATGAATAACCATTCATAATGAAACTCATCGCCCTTCTCCTAGGCCTGTGTGCAATCTTGTAGGAATTGGTTAACTATAAATGTCACTCAGTTCATTTGAACCCCTTCCTTGCATTTTTTTGTCGCTAAAATTATTGTTGCTGACACTTCATCTTTTCAAAATTTGTGCAAAATCTTGTAGGAAAAAAACTTCATTGTAAATATGACCTCCTTATTCTTGATGTTCTTCACATCTAGACCCATTTTTCCTCTAAATGTGTCATACTTGTATTTCATAGCCTCAAAGAGGGATCACTCTCCCATTTTGTGGAATAGTAAGGATGGGTATTTTCCTTTGAGACTGGGGGATCTATCCAAAGTGTCCCCCCATGGACGCAATTAAGCAATACCTTGAAATAGGCATTGATTTATGTGCTTCGTCCGAAATGTGGAATTTCAAAAAACTTTAATATCACAACTTTCTCCAAGACCAGCACCCATTCTTGTGGTTCCACTCACATTGCTCCTGTGTCGGGGTCAATCTTCATGCATAAGTATTGATCCCTGTACAACTCAAGGAATTTTTTCATGTTAGTGATATCGTGGTCCATAAATTTCAAGTTGGACACTTTGTTGAGCATGTCTTCATTGCTACTGATGCTCTTCGGGACTGGTTCTATTGGTAATGGATACTTGGAATTCACCATTACTATTACTAGGGGTGCGTCATCCTTCCTAGGAGGTAAATAATCTCTTTGAAAAATTGTAGGTGGCACCAGGGCTAAAGTTCTGACCACCTTCTCGACCTCCACATATACTGGTAGCTTCAATTGTTTCTTTATTGTGGTGGATAGTCCTCCCATTCTTGGTGGTGCCATTCTCTTTGTATGTTGGATTGGTATACGAGGTTTATGGGTATGTGCAAGTTTCTTAATCTTGGTATGGTAATTCGGCTTTATTCGCTTCTACTTGCATGCAAAAATTCCTTAGATTTTACCGCCTTCTCGGTGTTTTGTGCGTTCTTTCCAAGTATACGTATCTCATCCCACCTTAATTTCCTTGTCCAATATGGTGTCGTAGTTGGTGACTTGGTAACTAAATGCTCCTTAATTTCCAAATACGCCTTCTGATTCTCCTCTCATACTGCTGATCTATTCGTGATTTTTGGTGGATTGTTTTATTTAATGCGTATACAGTGATTTTATGACCTGTCATGCTGACAATCTTACTATCGTTTCTGTGCTTGACTATTTTAATGGTCTTGTCATTTCCAACCTACGCATTGGTTCATTGCTCATCCAACTATATACTTTGCAGTCGGGCATGTCCATATCTTATCTTTGAAATTGGTGCAGTGTTATTGTCATGTATGATGATCATATCAGTTGCATAAGTTTTGATACCTTTGTATTTCAACACTCTTTTTCTTTTTCCTATCGCTACTTTTTATTTCTTTCCTTTCATTTTTCTACTTTTTATTTAATTTTTCTTGTTTTTCTTTCTATTATGGTACACTTACTATAATACAGGGGTTTTAGCGCAGCTCATATTACTGCATAGATTGTCAACTATCTCTATAGAGTTTCAGTCGACTTTCGTTCACCATTCCTTCTAGGCTTCTTCCATCCAAGGTCTCCAATGACATAACACCTATCTAAGTTATCTGCTGGATCACATAGGGACATAACCAGTGCATGTGAAAATTCCCTGGATGCTGCAAATACTTGCTATCATAGAGTAGTACCAAATCCCCGACTTGAAATTTCTTGGATTTAATGTATTGATCATGCTAGGACTTCTCTCTTTATTTATGAACATGTTGATGGAATCTTGCAATAAACCAGTCCTCCTCAAGATGAACTAACTGCGACAATCACTCCTCTATTGAGCCAACATCCGAGAGATCAGTGATTTTTGCAATGTGCGGGCTAGGTAGAATGAACTACATTAGCATCATTGCTTTTTGTCTATAGACCAACTAGAAAGGTGCCTTCCCTGTAATATTCTTACTTGTAGTTCTATAAACCCATAGTACTGCAAGGATGTGTAAGTCCCAATAATATCTCCCTACATTTTATATTGTTTTCAGAGCATTATCCAAGATCTTATTGAAATATTCCACTATGTCATTGGGTTGCAGGCGATATGGGGTACTCTTTTGATGATGAATATGAAACTCCTTTGTTAATGCTACAATTGTTTTGTTTGAAAAGTGTGTACCTTGATCAGTAACCGGTGCTTCTTCTGCCCACCTAGTCAAGTACATTGTCACAGTGATGATGTATCTTTCTCCAGATCACCTTGCTTGTGGGTTGATTGGTATGAAAAAGTAAATGGACCACTTATCAAATGTTTGTAACATAACTTGTGGATTTAATGGCATTTCATCTCTCCTAGATGGTTTTCCCACTCTTTGACATACGTTGCAGTATTGACAATACTCCTTCGCATCTTTGTGAGGGTAGGCCACAAAATCCCTGCGCACAAAATCTTATGTGTCATTTCTTTTCCTACATAATTTCCTCTCGTAATCCTATCATGTGCTTCTTCTAGTATCATCATCCTTTCATGATCCAGTACACATTGCCTCAATATTCCATCGGCCCCTAACTTATACAAGTTCCCTGCAATTAACTTATATTTGTTTTCTTTCACTACCCATTGCTTCTTCTATGAAACTGTCATTTCAGAGGGGGCCACCCCTGTATTTATAAACTCCACAATGTCCGAGAAGTAAACATCCACCATCCTTACTACAAATAACTGGACATCTGGGAAATTATCATCTAAATTATTTGCATCTTCCACTATCAATATGTGTGAGAGATGACTTTGTCTGAGATTCTACTTCCCTAGTTTTACTATGACCTCAAAGTCATATTCCTAAAATAATAACAATCATCTTCATGTTCTCCCTGCTAATATAGGATTATTGACTAAGTACTTTAATGCATAATGGACTATATACATCTTGAAGTGGGACCCTAGTAAGTAATGTCTGAACTTCTGTAGTGCATAGACCATTTTCAATCATTATTGTTCTGTAGTGGTATAATTATTCTTAGATATAGACAACTCCTACTTGCAAATGTAATTGGATGATCGATGTATCCTTATCCTGGTCGTGATAGTACTGCGCCCAATGCTATGGACGATTCATATACATGTACATGGAACTCCTTGTTCCACTCTAGAAAGATCAAAATACGCATGGTTACGAGTCTTTGTTTCAACGTGTGCAACCCCTTCTAGCATTCCTCATTCCATTGGAACTTGGATTCCTTATTCATCAAATTTTCCATGGGTTATGTAATCTTTCCATATCCTTTGATAAACTTCCTATAATAACTTGTATGACCCAAATCTTCCCTCAATTGTTTGACTGATGTCGGAGGCTCCAACTCCATAATCATTGCATTCTTCTTCGGGTCAACCAAGAGTCCCTCTTTGCATACAACATGTCCTAGTATAATTCCAAATGGTGCGAAAAAGATACATTTATTTAAGTTCAACGAAATATGACAGTGTCTGCATCGATATAACATGAGTTGAATAACTTTTATATGGTCCTGCAATAGATTGAACATCGTCCAATCATCTAATTAAACTTCCAAAACTTTATGGATGAACTCCTTGAATGATGCCACTACTACTCTATAAAACACCACAAGGGCATTCTTCAATCCAAATGGAATCATTATGTACTAACAATTTCCTCAATCTATCGCAAACGTGGTTGTGTGTCTATCCCCCTACGCAATTCTTATCTGATGGTACCAGAGAATCCATCGGTAAAGTAATAGGTTTCTTGACCTCCTATGTTCTCCAGTACTTCATTTGTGAATGATGTGGGGAATGGATCATGTAAGAATGTGTCATTTGATTTCCTTATATCTACACAGATCCTAATTCCTCTGGTCTTCTTTTATTGCACCACCATTGGACTAATCCACTCAGATTCTTCTATTGGTTCAATGATTCTTGCATCTAGAATCCTGTCTATTTCAACCTTGACCTTATCCTTGTACCTTGGGTTCAACCTATAAGGTCTCTGTCGTACTGTATTAGATCCAAGTTTTAGTGGGGTATTCATCTCTCCTAAGTCTCCTTCTATCCCCTTCATCTTTGAGAATGTGGTTGGAAATAAATCTTGATATTCCCACAATAATTCTGCAACTTTCTCAATTGTCTCATCGTTCCAATAGTCTCGTATCTACATAAACTTAGGATTCTTCATTGTCCCAGTGTTGACCTTCTTCATCTTTATAGGTTGTGTGTATGCAACGAATGCAAGATACAGCCCTTCTATTGCATGTGTTCCTTCTGTCTCTGGTACTTGTACATTCCTGGGATAATCTTCCTCATATTCTTCCTCTGTTACATTATAACATTCCAATAGCTTCTAGACCATCATCTTTCCTTTGTGTGCAATGCATAAAGGTACTACTTCCATCGGTTCTACCTCAGAGAAGATCTTTGTTCGAATGGCCTATATTGTTTCATGTATGAAGGGATCTTCGTGTTCAAATGTGAACATGATTTTGAATCTCTGGACCAATTCTTCTCATTCCATTTTCTCCATGCACATCTCCAATTCTAAATACCAATTCTTCATGATTGTGTCCAAAGTTTGTATGAATTTTTCCATCCACTCTGTCTATGATTCTGAGTGCCATAAAGTCCTACATCTTTCTACTTGACTTATCGAGTCACTCTCTCCTGTTTATTTCTATGCACATTCTTCTTCCTCATTCCCAAAGTGTATCTTCATAAGTCTATTGCATTGTGCCTAGTCCTTCATTTCCTTTCTATGTGCAACCCACCATCTAGCTGGAATTTCCTTTAATACAACATCCAATATGTTGTTCATGTACCTGTAACTCAAATTATTTTATAAACATACCAATCTCATTTAGTCCATCATACCTAGGTGGGTCACATAGATCTATTCCAATCTAGAGCAAGGAGCGGTTTATACGTGCACATCGTCTAGTTGGCACTTCATGCATACTCTGCTGCCAATTCTCTAGATTATCTTCTGAATCTGATGCACATGAACTGATACTTCTCCAAATCAGCGCACCATCCATTTTTGGGTCGACATAGTCCTCCATCTGCACAGTCAGATTATATAAGTTGTCAATTTCATTCCCTCTCGCTAGCTCTGTGTATATCTTCCCTTCTGGTCAAAAGGTGTAGTAACCTTTACATCCCCAACCTCGAATATCATATCCCTCTTTTTCAGGTTAATAATTGTTTGGTTATTGAATGCCCATTCCAATCTCATCAATGTTGGATACGGTTAACTATAATCTACTATATCAATAACTTCAAATACTACCATGTTGTGCACCCCATCCATGTTCACAGGTACTCTTTTCAGTTGTCCAATGAGGACTATCTTATTTTGATTCGTGAGTATTAGCTTAACATGGGATCTTCATGTTCAAATGTGAATGTGATTTTGAATCTCCAGACCAATTATTCCCATTTTATTGTCTCCATGCGCATCTCCAATTCTAAATACCAATTCTTCAGGATTGTATCAAATGTGTGCATGAATCTATGTGCCCACTCTGTCTCTGATTTTGAGTTCCATAAAGCCCTACATATTTCTACATGACTCATCGGGGCACTCTCTCCTGTGTATTTCTATGCACATTCTTCTTCCTCGATCCCAAAGCGTATCTTCATAAGTCTATTTCACTGTGCCTAGTCCTTCATTTCGTTTTTGTGTGCAGACCACCATCTAGATGGAATTTCCTTTAAGACAACATCCAGTGCCAATAGCCTCTATTTTTCGTATACCTGTAACTCAAATTATTTTATAAACATGCCAACATCAGTTAGTACATCGTACTTAGGTGGGTCACATAGCTCCATTCCAATCCAATGCAAGGAGTGGTTTATATGTGCACATCTTCTAGTGGAAACTTCATGCATCCTCTGCTACCAATTCTCTAGATTGGCTTATGAATATGATGCGCATGAACTGATATTTCTACAAATCAATGCACCATTTGTTGTCAGTTTGACATAATCCTCCATCTGCACAATCAAATTATATAAGTTGTCAATGTCATTCCCTCTCTATGACTCTGCATATCTCTTCCCTTTTGATGAGTTGAAATGATCCAGATTTTATGAGCAGAACGAAATGAATACAGATTATTAAAAGATGCTTAACACAGAATAATAGAGATATAGTAAAACTGGTTTTCTATTCAATAAGGAAATAAGTTGAAACTATAAAATGCAGTGGAAAACAAGCTTGTTGGAATGGTGGTGGCTTATCTCTGAGAAGAGATGTGACGGTTGCGCTCGTTCGCAAGAATATGATTACAATGAGGCTCTGAATGCATTTTTACAATAAACATGAATGTCAGAAACCCTAGACATCCAAAAACATAACCCTAGGAGATGAAGCACCAAAAGTCATGTGGGCCCTGTTTGGGTAAGTTAGTTGGTCAACTTCCCGGGGTTGTAACTTTTGCATACGATCTTCGTTTTAGGCGCACGATAGCCTGTTGGAAAGGTCTATCTGAGGAATACACATTTTTTTATGATCTAATAAAGGGCATTGTCAACTATGGTGATCTCTAAAAACGTTGTTTAGGGCCTCAAAAATGACCCTGCAAGTCAGGGACCTGAAAACTAGGAAAAAAACTACCAAACTAGAAAACTACCAAAATGAACCAGTTGGAATAGGTGGGAGGCCACCAAAATCCATATGGATCACAAAAGGTGTAGTAACCTTTAGTCCCCCAACCTCAAATATCATCTACCTCCTTTTTAAGTTAATAATTTTATGGTTATCGAACGCCCATTCTAATCTCATCAATGTTGGATACGATTGAATATTATGTACTATCTCAATAACTTCAAAGTCATCTATGATGCACACCCCATATATGTTCATAGGTACTCCTGTCAATTGTTCAATCATGACTATCTTATGTTGATTCGTGAATCTTAGTTGAATAGGCACCATATTAGCTATGGTTTTCCCATGATCTCCCATGTCTACTTAGGTAGTACATTCACATTAGATCCTTAGTCCAAAATAACATTACCCACATCATACTCTCTAATCTGCGAATTGAACCTGAATTCTTCGTTGGTTCTCATCCTACGCAATACCTGGTTTACCATTCTTTGTGAAACATGGGTTTCTCTTCCTTTTGTGCATTGGCCAATCATGTCATATAAGTTACTTAGCGTAGTACTATCTTTCATTATTTCTACATGACTCTTTAATAATTTTGTTAGTGTACTTACCTACACCATTGGCTTCTCTGGTACAAATTGAACTTCTATCTGAGGCATCGTTGATGTTGATGGTCCCTCATGTGGCCCAAGTATTTCTTTTATAGCTTCTGATATGTCTCTTTATCATACTATGGATTGAATGGGGGTATAGGCCCTACTAAATTTTGTACCCACTACTCAAGTTGCTTCCCTTGATCAATCCCTATTCTAACGCCTTTGCACGTAACAATTCCCACTATTGGTCCTTCATTACATCTTTCAGCTGATATCATCTACACATTATGATTCTAATTTTGGGTTGGGTTTCCTCTGGCCTACCATTTTGCAACTAATTGGGGACAATCTTCTGTCAAGTGATCTAGTGCTATGCAATATGTGCACATGGTACATGGATTATGGCAATCCCAGGCCAAGTGTATAGGTTGATTACAATTATAAAAAATAGCCCGTCCTCATCCTCCTCTACTAAAATTCCCTCTACCTTGGCCTCTACTAAAGTTTCCTCTATTCCCCTAATTGAAACCTCTCTGACTGTTATACTACACACTACTCTCATCAACACTCGTATTCTCTTCCCGGATCTTGTAAATATTTGATGTGTGCTCCCTTAGTAGGTCGAGTGCATGACAATCCTTCTCTTCATGCCCCATCAACTTGTAGAAATTGCAAAACAAGTTCTTTGGAGTACTCTTATACTTCTGTAGTAATGGAAACTCACTGGGGTTATGGACCCATTTCTTACAAATCTTGCATTATCCTCCCCATGGTAGTGGATCCAGTGCTCCAACTGCCAAATACTATGGGAATGTTGGGAGTTCATCCTTGTGATGGCCTTCTGTCCTGCACTTGGCACACCAAATTTGTTCCCATTTATCCCTTCCTTTGGTAAGCTCGACTAGTTGAATTTTCAATGTGTCTAACTGCGTCTAAACTTGTGCCATTCCTCCAGTATCTACTTCCGACGATGCCTCTAGTTTCATTGCAATTTCCAGAGCCTCGGGTTACGATGCAACCTTCTGTTTAATTAATGGTCTACAAATGTGGGGTAGAAGTCTTGCAATGAACCACTCTTGATGTTGTTGATATGGAATTTGGAACATCAATCTCCCCATTACATCCTTCAAGCATTGATCTAAATCCCATACTGACTCTGTTTGTACCTATTTGATCTCTTTCAGTTCAATGATGTACTGTGATTCTAACTTTGTCTTCTTGAACTCCTTTAGTAGTGCTTGCTTTATCTCTGCCAAAGTCCTAGCCTGTCTGGTAGGTGTAATAATATGTAACTTCATATACCATATTAGCACATGGCCTAGAAACGTTGTCATTAACTGCACAATATTTTCATCTTCATCTTGTATGTTCTTAGCAGCCCAAACTGTTTCACAGAAAAACAAGTGTTTTTTTGAATCCTTTGATCTCACTCCCTTAAATTCAGTAAGTCTAAGAGTATTATCTACTCCCACCATGTTGGTTTGCGTAGTCCACCCCCCCTTGGTGATGTTGGTGGAATCTGATTTTGACTCTGTGCACTACTCCCACTATTCCGACTGCTACTATTTTGTCCTCCTTGACTAATTGTGATGGATTTTGAAAAGTCTTCAACTGATATCTTTGATTGTGGTGATGCACATGGGGTTGTGGATTCAATGCAGAATCCAATCTAAATAAGATGTACTGACTCTTCTATCACTGGACTAGACTAACACCCTTCTTCTCCTCCTCCCCTATATGGTATCTCCATGATTCGTACTTATGTGCAAGGTTCTCATTCTTCTAGCTCACTACATGACTCTTCTCTTCTAGCCCCATTCATTTTCCTTTTGTACGAGTTTTTCACATAAAAAGATGTTTATCCACTTATTCAATGATTTCAAGAACCTTCCATGTGGGCCTTTGAAATTTTTTGTTTCTGCAACACTGTATGATTGAATGCAATCTACAGAAAATTCTTTAACATAACCCCCTAGTACACTATCGAACCAAAAATAAACTACTCATGTAGTTAGGTTAATTACCAAATTCAACTGTCTTACCAGTTCAGAAGTCCAATTCTTCGATGTTGCAACATTAAACCTTCTTGTTTTTTCTACCAACCTCTCTAGCCACTTGGTCATAATTTTTGGGAATTCACCAAACAAAATTTCATGTAGATCCGTGAACACCTACCTTTGCAAATATTTCTTATCACTCATCCAATGGTTCATGTTCTCTTGTCGTGGGAACTCCCATTCTTTTCTTTCTAACGAGTCTGTAATCTTTTTCTTAGTTGACCTCCAAAACATTCCCTTAATTCCAATGTCCCAGTCCCAGAAACGAAACCATTTGTTGGTTGTATCTGGTCTGCGCATGTGTTGTAAGACCCAAAGTTTAGTTTAACTATGACCAACAAAACCTCAAGACACCAGCCCTTTCGGCATCACCAGTTTGTGCAGATGAAGTCTCACCGAAGGTATCTATTAGGACTGTAGGAACCAGATTTCTGTAGTAGTAAGGGAAAAGGTGGCGGATACTCGTATTGTTATTTCTTTTTCTATCTTATTTATGTTATTGATTATTACAGAGATTCTCATAGTCATTCATGAATATCGCACCATAATTAATCCATAGCTAAGTCTATTCTACGAAGCATAGAAACATTATTTAGAAATGCACATAGACACGTAAAGAACAAAAGACACAATATCCTCTCTAAACTCTTTCTTTATTCATCTTTTGTCTTACTAACTGACTATTACATTCATGACCTTTGCGTAATCTCTCAACATCATTGCTCAGTCTGTTTCCCTTCAGAATCTGACTCTCCTATGCTTTAATCTTCCAATCTCGTTACATATTTATACCCAAAAGTTCCTAGACTATTTATCCCAAATATAACCCATTACAATGCATGGCATAGCACAACTTCAATTAACTGGTTGTTTTCTTTCTTATTCTTTTCTCTCTTCATGCAACTTTTCTGTTGTTCTTCTATTTTTTGAATGTCATATTGTCCTCCTTTGTGATTTATCCTCTAACTCGCTTGCTTTATTCTTCTATCCATGTGTTGTCCTCGTCCTACGCACTTTCCTTCCTTATGTACCCTTTCTACCTTCTGTGTTCTTTCTTCGTTCTATGTGCTTACTTCCTTCTGTGCACTTACTTCCTTTTGTGCGCTTACTTCCTTCTCTGTTCTTACTTTATACTTAGGTTTTTCTCCCAAAATTCCATCCAAAATTGCATGTCCAATAGCCCTTGACCCGAGATTAACTATAGGATAAACAACAATATGAAATTCCTCTAGATCTAGTGTAATTGGTCCTAATACATGCAATGTGAGGGAAGAAAGAGTGGTCCTTACCTTTTACCGAATGGTTGTGCTTGTGTAATCTTGGCTTATGCAACTCCAGAAATCTAGTTCCAACTCATATCACCTACTTCTTGAACACAAGAAGACAACACTACCATTGACCAATCTAAAACCCTTTCAAGCAATAAGAATTTCAAGAAAAACTAGATCTAACCTGAATACAAATGTTAATGGAGGGGAAAACCATGTAGATATATATTCATAAGTGGAGAAACATTACATCAATCATGTACCATGAGTCATGATTAAAGGTTCCTCCTAGATCCTTTCTCCAACTCCTCCTTATCCCTCACACAAGTAAACAAAACTCAGATATGAAGGCTAAAGGCTTGTTGAAGTAGTCTAAAAATATGTAGCATAAGTTTGGTATCAAATCTTCCTCCCCTTCTCCCTTGAACACATTCCTTATATAGATTGGTGGAGGAGGCTAGGGGGTGTATATAGACCTATATACTTTTTTCTTGGTCCAATATGAGTTCCCAAGTTCATAATGCGACATAGAAAACTCACCCAACATTGATCACCTTGAAACTCATCAAATCTAGAAGGTTATAGGGGTAGCGACACCTTGCTAGGGGTGCAACAAGTGACCATAAAGTTGCAGTCGCATCTTGCTAGTGGTGAAAGGAGTGACTGATTGCACCTTGCTAGGAATACAAGGAGTAATTAGACCAAAAAATTTAAGAATTTAAAGCATAAAAGGTATGTCTCAACATGAACACACCAATAGGTCTTCACTAGCCTTTGGGATGGAAAATAGAGTTATAACACATCACCACCATGGGTGGGGGGAGATATAAAGGAAAGTTTCTTAACTTTCCCCTAATAATAGGTTTTTCATAATATCTTCTTCCAACTAAGTTTTCCCTAATATATTTCCCAATCCCCACCCTAAATGTATTAAGTTTTCATGGATGGGGGGAGATGTTAAGTAAAAGTTAATAGTTATTAAGTTTTCCCTAATATCTCCCCCCACCTAAATTTTCCTTGATATATCCCCACACCCTTACCCCCATGTATTAAGTGTTCCCTAATGTCTTACCCCACCTAATTTTCCCCTGGTATCTCCCTCCATCCCCACCCTCATATCAATGTGGTGGCGGGGGGAGATATTAGGAAATACTTGTTAAGTTTTCCCTAATATCTCCCAAACGTTAGGTGCTTTATAGCCGAGATGGAAGATTTTTGTGTTAGTTTTTCCTTTTCAAAACCTTATCTTATCCTTATGTTTGTGCTTAAAAGAGTATATTTTGATTCTAGTTTTTCTATGCTAAAGTTCTAGTTTAGATCTCGATGTTGTATTAGTACCAACACAAATTTATTTGATTTCCTTATTTATTACGCTTTGTGAGGGATCAAATACTATTAGACATATCAAGTGCCAAGAGGAATCAAATCCCTCTTAGACAAATAGTTTTAGCAACGCAAAAGTTTGAGTAAATGTTTAAACCTCTAAAATATTGTTTGCACCTTCAAGAGATTTGTTCATCATACCAATACTATGATGAATTTTGGATCCTTGAAAATAAAGTTTAAACATACACAATAATTTTACGTATTTGAAAGATTAGATCATCTTAATACTTTATAAATATGAGATTAATTTAAAATTTAAACTATTGAAATTACATTTCCTTATTTCTTAAGGAAAACAAACACTAAAAAATCGATATTTAAAAATTTCATAATTATCTTATCATCTTTTTAAAATGCATAAATCAAAGTATAATGTGAACATGATAATTAACTCAATTTACTAGATAAAAATGATATCTAAACAATAAGAACTTGGAAAGCAAAAGGTTAAAAATAATTTGAAAAAACAAACACTAAAAAATCAATATTTCAAAATTTCAAAATTATCTTATCATCTTTTTAAAATGCATAAATCAAGGTATAATGTGAACATGATGATTAACTCAATTTACTAGATAAATATGATATCTAAACAATAAGAACTTGGAAAGCAAAAGGCTAAAAATAATTTGAGAAAACAAGACATTATCTCTTCCATCCACACCTTACCTATGCGTGTCTTCCATATAAACCTCATCTATGGTTATGAAACTTATTTTTTTAGATGTCAGTCTTTTGATGTCGGTTGTCTTCCATCCAAACCTCATCTATGTTTTTCTCAAAACATTATGCCTTCCATATAAACCTTATTTAAACCAAAACATTATGCCTTCCATATAAACCTTATTTAAACCAAAACATTATGCCTTCCATATAAACCTTATTTGTGGTTATGAACCTCACATTTTAGATGTCACCATGACAGTATTGAATTCCGGTTACTTAGCAAACAAAATCCACACCTTAACATAATGTGTTAGCAAAAATTGAGGTAAAATAAATTATTTTGACATAATATATCACTTTAGAAAACTTAATTACTTAATCATTGGTGTTCTACACTCTAATTCCTTTATATTAAATGATAAAAAAAAATAGCCTTAAAAAATGAGATTCCCCTCTTCGAGTTTGATAAATCTCATCTTAAGAAATGCAAAATGGGTGATTTTGTGATTTTGTGATAAGGCTTCTTTTGTATGCAGATGACCTTATTCTGATTGTTAAATTCGCTCTTGGGTTGCAAGAACACTTAATTTCCCTTGAGCGCTTTTGTAGTACAGTGGGAATGCACGCCAATACTAGCAAGACGAAAGTGGTAATTTTTTCTAGCAAAAGAAAACATAAGCAACATAAGTTCTACTTTGAAGGCAACACCCTTGAAGAAGTGGCAGATTACAAATACCTTGGAATTGACTTCAACAAAAATCTAAGTTGGGAAGGCTGCAGAAAGAAAAGAACTTTGGGAGGTTGGAAAGTGTTCTATGCTTTTCAAAATAGATGCAGAGAAGCAGAGCTATGGGATTGGAAGACTATGCAAACTCTCTTTGGGATTTTAGTGATCCTAGTGGTTCTATATGGATGTGAAGTGTGGGCCAACAGTACATCTGACTTACAGTGGAAACAAATTGAGAAGATTAAAAAACGCTTATCACAAACAAGTTTAAAATTAAAAGTTCAGTCCCTTATGATATCATGCTGAGTGAAATGAGGGTTGCTCCTATTGAAGCAATTGCTATGGTGCGTCTCATAAGATATCTAAAAAAAATTGATCAAATGGAAGACAGTGGGTGGCCTAAGGTCGTCTTCAATGACATATTGTGCAAAAGGAAGAAGACGTGGATGAGACAAAATATTAAATGGCTTAGTAAATGGGATATCCACTTGAACAAGTTCCCTAGGAACAGTAAAGAAATAAAGGCTTTTGTTATCAATAGGTTCCACAAGCGAACTTGGGATAAAGGGCTCGGGAGAAAGAAAGAGTATTATATTGAAGAGTTTAACCCCACATACAATCATCATCAAAAAGCGTACATCGGGGCCAATATATCTTGGAGAGCCAAAATGCTTATTGCC
>ML777055.1:1034530-1077077 GCA_009831015.1 Picea engelmannii | reverse complement strand
AGCTATATCACCAGGGTCTGTGGCCTCACATTCAAAGACAATTAGCACACTAAAATGCTATATCAATAACCCACTTCATCCAGTTCTTTACCGTCATATCAAATATCCATCTCATTCCACACTGATGACTAGTGTTAGCAGAAAAAATAGCGCTGCTAACAGCATGGGGAGAAAAAACCCATTTAGGGCTGCAGACGAACCTGTGATTAAAACTGGGACATCCAGTGACGAGACATCAATCTCACTAGCAATGTTTCATTATTTGAATGCAAAAGTTAATGCTGCTACCATCCTTCTACCTTTTTCTTCCACTCGATTTTTTCTTTTTTCAGTTTTCAGAGAAGCCAGGTGCTTTTAGTTTTAGTTTTCATGTATATCAGAGAAGTCAGGTGCTTTACTGGTTGGATGGGGAGATTTTTATAATCTTGTTTTCAAAAGGCCTATCTATTTAAAAAAAAATATCTTCCTCTCTGCATAATCATGCTTTTATGCACATGCGTGCACTGTAAAGTTTTATAAAGTTTTACAGTCATAGAGAGAGAGCTGAACATCTTCAACAACAGCTCAGCATGTGGTCCGTCGTTGCATCTTCTTCAATGAGAGCTATATCACCAGGGTCTGTAGCCTCACATTCAAAGACAATTAGCACACTAGAATGCTATATCAATAACCCACTTCATCCAGTTCTTTACCGTCATATCAAATATCCATCTCATTCCACACTGATGACTAGAGTTAGCAGAAGAAATAGCGCTGCTAACAGCATGGGGAGAAAAAACCCATTTAGGGCTGCAGACGAAACTGTGATTAAAACTGGGACATCCAGTGACGAGACATCAATCTCACTAGCAATGTTTCATTATTTGAATGCAAAAGTTAATGCTGCTACCACCCTTCTACATTTTTTTAAAACTAGGTTAACTGTTTTTTTTCAAATTGTTTTTAGTTGTAATTTTCATGTATATCAGAGAAGCCAGGTTGGGTGGCGGAGATTTTTTTGTTAGACTTTGTTTTGAAAGGCTTATTTATAAAAATAATTTTTATTTCTGTCAGTGCTCTATATACTAGGTTTTGATCTTTTTTGTGTTGTGTTTAATAGAATTGGTTTTGTTTTTTCTGTCTGTGTTGTGCTAATACTAGTTTTGGTTATTTTGATTTCTGATTTATCAAGAGTGGGATCCAATTTCCAGATTTAAACCTAGAAGAAGGCTACCTTTGAAAGATTTATTATTTGAAAGCCTAGTAAATAACTGATACATGTGAAGGTTTAAACCTAGAAGAAGGTTACCTTTAAAGGATTTATTATTTGAAAGCTTAGTAAATAACTGGTATTGAGATTAAGACGAGTACAGGTTTAAACTTGCAGGAAAAATTTACACCTTTGAAGAATTTGAAAGAATTTGATGGTCTGAAATCTTACTAAATCTGATATTAAGATGAATTTCTTCCCGTAAAATGCACAGAGTCCACTCCATACTCTCTGAGCTGTAAAATGCACCTCTGTGCATAATTTTATTTTTTATGCACATGAGCAGTGCAAGCTTCAAGCCTTCGTGTTTATGTTTCCCTTTTAATGATAAACTTCATATCTGGTTGCAGCTGAGGTGGGTTTACCGGATAATCATAATCGGTACGATAGGTCAGAGCCACGATCCACAGGTCACTTGGGCTGTCATGGGCATCGTCGCCAGTGCCTGGATTTCAAAAGCTTTGAAAGTGTTGCTCAACCAGAGACGTCCGTGTTCAGCAGTTGGTATAAGGGCAGATCCAGGGATGCCATCTTCACATGCGTATACACTTTTATATACAGCTGTGTACTTTGCACTGGCATGTAAGTACATATTTCTTCTCTTCTGTGACATAGTTTCAAAAGTTACATCGCTTACTGGTGTCAAATGTCTATAGACATAAATGCCTTGAAAGATCTTTCTTTTCCATTCAATTGAGTTGAGCAATCCTTGAGAACGATGCAGATTTTGAATAACTGCTATGTTTGCAAATGGGCAGAATCATACAAAGTAAAATATCTCATTCAAAATTCCAACCCACCTTATTCTTAGTTCTACCCATCTCATAGAAAATGATTGTCTTTTACATAGATTCTTGCTTCCCAAGCATGTCCGGAGACATTCAATGTCTTCATTGACCAAAATCTTGTTACTACGCAGAAGGTTTGCAATACAGTTTTACGTAAACTCCTTTGAGCTGTCCAATTCAAAATTGGCACGTTTCATGTGCTTTGGCTTGCTGGCCGATTGCTTGAATATAACTTTTATTTATTAGAAATACCATTTCACTTCATTCTCCCAGTCATGGAGGAGATACCGGTTCCTGCATTATCCTGCCATTTCTTTCTCAACATTTTTTTCCATAGTTTAGATTTTTGCTATCGTTGGTTCAGTGACGTTGCTTTGGATACTAGAGAAAGGTTTGATTTTTGCTATCGTTGGTTCGGTGACATTGTTTTGGATATTAGAGAAAGGTTTGACTCTTTAGTGTTCAGTGACTGTTTTGGATATTAGAGAAAGGTTTGAGTGTTTAGTGACATTGTTTTTTATTTTTGCTATAGTTGGTTCAGTGACATTGTTTTGGATATTAGAGAAAGGTTTGATTGTTTTGGATATTAGATAAAGGTTTGATTGTTCAGTGACATTGTTTTGGATATTAGAGAAAGGTTTGATTGTTTAGTGACATTGTTTTTTATTTTTGCTATCCTTGGTTCAGTGAAATTGCTTTGGTTGGTTCAGTGACATTGCTTTGGATAATAGAGAAAGGTTTGATTGTTTAGTGACATTGTTTTGGATGTTAGAGAAGGGGTTGATTGGTACCAAAATGATTACATAGAAATAATTGGCAATTGTTCTGGAAGGTTTAAAGGGATTGTAAGTGCCTTGCAATATGAAATGTCATGACAACACATAAAATTTAGAACAACAAGAAAATAAGGTTTTGGGGTTTTAAAGGGATGCAGTTAATACAATGTGATTCATTGTGAAATGTGATGACAACTCATAAGACTTAGAACAACAACAAAAAGAAGGTTTTGGGGTTTTATATTATAGGAGAGCCAACTAATTATGGTGGCATATGAATCAATATTAGGAAACATATTTCATAAGTTGAAAAGGCATAAGGGCATAGATACTACATAAAAGATGAAATTGAGTTCTTCTAGCTTAGGCTGTAGATATTTTTTCTAAAACTTTACATGTCAAACTAAGTAAATGCATTTAATATTATATCAAAGTAACAAAAAGTTGGTATTCAACATACAAAACTCATTGCATTAGTTACTCATAGGTGTGACAAACATTTCAGAAGGCTATGAGTTAGAGGGCCTTCATTGATTCTCATAGGAATCTTGCCAAGTGTTGTAATGCATAAGTTGACTATGGCTATAGGTAGCAAAAGCAAGGATAACTAAAGCATGCAATGATGTATCTACAAACATTATAATATAAGTTAAAAAAAATATGCACAAATAATATGTTGGTGCAACGTTTGTACAAGTTCTTCATTTTGTTCCATTCAACAGGTGCAAAGGAAAGTGAAAAAAATAGAAAATCAGACTTTTATGAGAAATTTAGATTGTGTGCTTGAGAATGAGAGAGGGACAATTGTATAGGGAAAAGGCAGGGTTCCACAAGACTTGAAATTAACTATTATGGCCTTAATTTCCACCCTATAGCCTAGAGAGGAAGCCATCATAGGCTAGAGGGAAAAATACAGCTTTTGCCTAAGGTTTGAACCCTTTTAGAACCCTTTTTTCACCCTACATGCCCTTTTTTATGGACCCTACAAGGGTCCTTGTAGGATATAGGCCTATCAACCAGCGAGAGCCTCGCGGAACACCTAGTATGCAACCGAGAAGGGCCTGGCAGGACACCTGTTATACAACCTGAGAGGCTATGCAACATTTTACTTTTTAAAAAACATGGATCTGCTGCAGATCTTCCATATCTAGATCAGATCTATTAGATATACTAGATCAATGGAAGAAAATGAAAATGAAAATCTAAGCACAGGAAAAGGTAGGCAAAGAGACTCCCCTAGAGAGGAATTTGTACCCAACAGAGTCACTAATCTATTATGGGCCAAAATCACAGGGATCTCATTGAATGATCAACAAGATCTCCCTAGGATTAGCCTAGAAATCCTAGACAAAAAAAGGGGCTAGACATCTTATGGTTTCCTTAGAAACAAGTAATAAGATCATTACATAAGGAAATGGAAGAATAGCATACCTTTTTCTGAAGGTTGTCCTTAGTGTATGTTGTTGCATTCCCAAAGTTCTAGCTCCAGCTTCTACAACCTACTTCTTGCACACCAAATACAAAAAAATACCATTCTACTTCTCGTCCTAGTGTTAGAATCCTAGATCTAGCTTGGATCTAAACTAATCTATAACAAAATAAAATAGATATGAATATTTATGCATAAAAGACAAATATCCAGGAGGGAAAACCAATGGTCTATTAATAATATAAGATACGTTACATCAATACGTGCATACCTCAAATGTTGATGCAAGCTCATTGAGCCTCCTTGCTCTTTTCCTCTCCTTGTAACTCCATGTCAGGATATGATTCAATGACTTTTGGTTGTAGTAGATGGATATCTATGCAATTGGACAACATGAAAATACTATTCAATTCTTCCTCCCTTTCCCAAGGCTTTCCTTTGTTATATAGATCTCGGAGGAGGCTTGGGAGAGGCTTCTAGATCTTCTAGAGGCCACTGGAGACTCGAATGATGTGGTTCCTAGTCCTTTTCCATGAAGATTCAATTCATTCCTCGCCTATCACCTCGTAAATCCCCAATTCTAGAAGTTTGATAGTGCCTTGCTTGTTGAAAATTGTTGATAAGTAAGGGCCTCACTTGTTGTCTACTAAGTGTCCCATGAGGATGCCAAAAACAGTTCTAGAAGAGTTCAAACCTTAGGAAAAAGATGTATTATAACCTCTAGCGTCTTATGGCTTCCTCTCTGGTCAACAGGGTGGAAATTGAGGCTATAACATTAACAACAACTCCACAAGAAAAGGAAAACCAAAGAGTGAGAGTATGACTTAAAGGAGAAATACTCACGAAAACCTCAACAAAAAGATCATTACACACAGAGAGAGGGACACGCAACACAATAGATTATTTTCAATTGCTTCAGACGAGGTTTCTTCATTTTTCTTAGTATGAAAACATTCAAGTATTCGAAAGAAGAAAAATTGAGAATGTCAACAAACAAGTTTATGAAAATTGTGGTGGAATACCTTATGTACAAACCCTAGTTTGCCTCACGCTCTTTCATTTATAATAACACTTGATAAAAATGGCTAGAGGCCCCCACCTTATACAATGAGTTATTAATTCCTTGGGTACCATGACCGTGGAGGAGACCACACTTCCCAATGGCCCTAACACCAAAGGAATTGCCAAAGCGAAGGTTTGAAGTAACATGGTTTTGGAGATGATAAATTGTTTGGAAAATATGTATGTGATGAAGTATATACAAAAGGATATTGTTGACCCCATGAACACCATCGACACTCCACTACAAAGGCCATCAATCTCATATTACTTTAATAATTTATCCATCACCGCCACAACTCTTGGGCCTGTATTGACCTACAATTCCCCCCTCATATGAATCTTCATCATTACTATGTCTAGTGGATGTAGACATACATATGTAAAATTTGAATACCCCTACTATGCCTGCTATCTAGGCCCGAATCGTCACTCTCTCCATCACAAACAACCTATATGTTTGTAGGTGTACCAGGATGACATAATCATACACTATGGCATGAAAGACTAGAACTGATGAGGGTTTGGTATTCGGAGTTGAGAAGTTTATCAAGATATCAATGTCATCGGTGAGCATATGGGACAAAGGGTTTCAACATAGCGCTAACTAGAATGAACAATGGATGGACCTTTGATGGTTGTCTAACTAGATGTATGTACATAGTGAAACAAACATGCTATTGGAGGACATAGACTCCACACAGAAAACTACATACAATATAATAACATACATAATTTAAAAATAACAATAACAAGTTTTTGACAAGTTGATGACACTATCACATAAATCCAAACACCTAATTTGGAAAGGCTCATTACTAGTGCTAGTTTGAATAATTTAAAAAATAGAAGTTTTCCTCAAAGAGAGTGAAAGATTAAAATAGGCACATGGAGAAAGTGTATGAATGTTGGAATAAAAATGGTGGTGTATTCATTGTCGAGTGAGGGATGAATAACTCCATGCATTAGGTTTTATTAATAAGAGCCATATATAAATACAATGATATGATCTTTTGTTTCACAGGTCCAAACATTGTTCCTATTTACCTATGACTATTCACATTTCTCAATTATAAGATTTAATTTACAAGACATCAATCCCTAGGATTAGACATCTAACATTCCCCTCCTTAATCCGAAGGGATATTTGTGAGTCCAAGAATTTTTCTGAACTTTTCAAAATTTTATCTTCCAAGCACTTTGGTGAAGATGTTTGCAATTTTTTCACTTATGGAACAATGCATCAACTAAATGGTCTTGGCCTCTACATGATGTGAAATCAGACATCACTTTTTTTTTAAGTGCTTTGTTCGATCATGGAATCTATGATTCTATCCAACATGATTGTAGAAGTGTTTTCAATCAAAAGTGGAGTAGCATTCATGTGTTTCTCCCACAAATCCTCTAGTATCTTCCTAATCCACACAATGTCCTTTGTTTCCTAGGTAGAAACCACATAATCTTCCTCTGTAATGGAATCTACTCGAATAGACTATTTGTGGGATCTCCAAGAAATAGTTGTTGATCCAAGACTCGTTAGGTATATTAAAGTAGACACTCCATTATCCTTATCTCCATCAAAGTGGAGTCTAGATGCTACATTGGAATCATCACCATATAATGCACATTGTCATTGGTATTTGTTGTTGTCCTTATACACACTTGTAGACGTGAGCTAAGTTCGGCTCACTTAGTGTGTCCTTGGAGGCACAATGCCTAGGTTCATAGCCCATGCTGTCACTTTGATTGGAACCTCTTACATCTAGGCTTACTCCTAGGGAAGCTAAAGGGGGTAGACCTTAGTTACTAAATTAAGTTAAGTTCTAGGAGTTAGTTTTAATTATTTACAAGGTTTGGGGGATTCTATTTCTAAGATGCTAAGGAAACCATGCAAGATACAAGGGTTAGCATGAAAAGAAAGCCCTTTCCCTAGGTCAACTAAGACTAGTGCCTAGAAATTGGGCAAGGGGTCAACTATGTTAAAGGGTTGTTCTTTACAAAATATTACAAGTTACTTACAAGTTTATAAAAGAATAAATCCAATGAATATTAGATACAAGTACTTACAAAAGAATCACAAAATATCTATTCATAAATGAGATATCCACAAAGCACTTAATGCAAAATAATTAAAGAATATCTAAAGTACAACAAGCAAGCTAACCACGTTTATTTTTATGTGTGCAGGATAATAAAGATTAAAGCAGTATATCACATTACCACATTTATGAAGTCATCACCAACACATCATTATCATCATGAGCAAGATCAACAACAACTTAAGAAGATTTAGAAGACTTAACACAAATGTTGTTAACATTATCAAAGATGATCCACACTCTTAATTATTAAACCCCCAAGTATTCTATTAGGTTTGGTATAGGGTTTAATTATTAGGCTTCCTTAAGATTTATCAAATTTTATTAAATCTTTCACCAAAGCCTCCTCCTTCTATTGCCAAATAATTGTTGGACGCTCAAGATAGCATGGCAACGAGGACAACCCTAGCAGAACCAGTCAGCCCAAAACAAGAGTACTTCCCGGAGAGGACACACACCTCGTGCACCACGAGATAGTCCCCTGCCACTACCCTACGTTGTTTTCCTCAAGCGCCATTTTAGATTGTGAAGATGGTGGTCTAAGGTACCCTAAATATTCTATTAAGTATATATATTAGTTAGGTAGACTTTTAGGTGGTTATTAGAGTGTTTAGAAGATTTTAAGACACTTTTTAGGTGCAATTTAGTGATATGGCCGAAACTGTTATTAGCTTTTAAGTGTGTTGTATTGAGCTTAAGCAATTGAGTTCATGAACACATGAAAAGCAAATAAGATGGTTGAAAAGTAAAACTGTCACATGCACAATAATATCTTGCTATGAAATAAGAGCATTAGAGCAAGACCAACTTGCCTTCAAGAGATTGAAAGAAAATTTAATTTGTGTTTGCCTACTTAACCATTCATTCAAGCCCAAGCAAATGGATTTCAATAGATATAAGCAAAATAGACCAAAGAACCAATTACTTGTTAAGCACTTTGAAGATTTTAAGCATTAAGATCTAAACCATGTGCATAAAGGAAGATAACAATCTTGAAATGAAACTAAGCAAGATCTAGTTAGGTTACTTATTAAGTGTGTTGCCCAATAGGATTAAGGTTGAGATGTAGATCTAAAACATAAGTAACTAAAACATTAAACCATAGATCACATCACATCATATCATATCATCAAGCATTAACACTTAACCTTTCCTATTGGGGTATTCCTCTCCCAACTAGGTAGGTGATTAATAGGCTTGTTGTTTATTAAGATTATTTGATAAAGAAAGAAACAAGCTAGCAAGAAAAAGGAGGCAAGGAAGAAGAAAAAAAAACCAAGAAACAAGCAAGCAAGGAAAGCAAAGAAACAAGATAAACCCACAAATCCCTAATCCCCATGTCTTGGTTTGAGAAGGAGCCCACTTCTCCTTCTAAAACCCATGTCTTAGCCCTAAGAAGGATAAAAAAAATCCAAAAGTAAGGAACAAGATACAATCAAGCTCTAAACCCTCACATCCTAGGTTAAGAAAAGCAAAAAGAGGCAAATGAAAACAAGATCTACCCACACACCATCTACCCAACAAACTTAGACATGGGAGGGGGCCGTACCCTTTTCTTCCACTAGATGTGAGCTACTACAAGCACACAAAAAGGAAAAATGACAAAAGATTTGCTTGAAAATAAAAGAGGAAGTTAAAGAGATAACTACCAATCCCCTTGGAGGTTTTTCTAGTGTTGTGTGGACTTCTTGATGTATCCAAGCCTCTCCAAATCAGATCTGAACTTGCAAAAACAACAAAGTTGCCCTTGCTAGGAGAGCTAAACACAACAATACAAGCTTGGAAAAATTTTGCCTTTTAGGGAAAAAAATTTCTTTAGAAATTTTATGAAAAAAATTTAAGTTTTGATGACCATAAGACTAAGTATGCTAGCTGAAATATGGGCTGCAACAGAAATATATAAAATGAGCAATAGAGGAAGAATGCTTGGAGTGTATGAAAGTCCCAAAGAATAGACTTTTTCTCAAGGCACTTCTAACGAAACCCTTGAGGTTCAACCTACAAAAACTCAACACAATAGCATGCATACAATGGATAATATGGAGGGTTAAACTAATAAGTGAAATACTTGCACATTATCTAGCTAACCACATATATAGATTCACAAGAATACTCTTTGCAAAACCTACTTAAATAAAATACTTTACCTAAGATCCATTCATACATGCATCATATCAAATTGAAAATATTATACCTCATATGTTTGCAAGAACACAAATACTTGTAGATATTCCCAAAATATCCTCCAAAGTTTCCTTTATTATTTCTTCAAGAAGAGGGATCTTGGAGAAATGCTTGCTCCAAAACCCTAAGAGAAGAAAATGAAATGGATGGAAAATAGAGAGAGAGAGAGTGGAAAATCAAGTAGCATAACAATAGCTCAAGATATGGTGAGTTGGGAGTGATAAATGAGATCTATTTATACTTGGAGAGGCAAACCTTCCTCTCTTAGATCTAAGCCAAGTGTCCACCACGAAGAAAATGAGTAGATCTCAAGGCTAGGACGCACCAGATTCTAGGGTTTGAAAGTTAGATCTAGGGTGTAGAAAAATGTAGGAGGTGTTGGGATCAAGAAAAGAGGTGTAGGAGGCCTTGGGATTGATGCCAAGTAAGGTGAGAGATCTCAAATAATTTTTAAAAAATTATCTGTGGAGTTTCTAGATGGAGGGGGCGTAACTCCTCTTGGAGGGCGCACCACATGGGGGAAACACAAGAGATGGAAAGGAATTAATGAGGGATAAGGTGTGGGACTACCCTAGGGTGATTTATGAGGGTTAAGGAAAGCCAAAGCTCAAGAGAGGGGGCCACACTCAAGTCACTAAATTAATAAAAAAGGAAAAATGACAATCCCCCTAGGGGGGCGCAACGTTTGAGTGTGGAAGGTGGGAAAGGGGTTAGAATAGGTTGGAAAAGGTTGGAAGGGTTATGTTATTCTTAGGTAGGCTCTCTGTAACATTTATTCCATCATTTTACATCCTCTAAAATCATTATTACAAATGCATTTTTCTCATGTTTGGACTTTAGTAATTAAAATTGTTGTTTTAGACTGACTGACACTCTGGGTGGACTAACCCATGGCTTAAGTTGTTTGAATGAGATGAAACTTGGTCCATGGATGTAGGGGGTGCTATTCCATTTCTTTTGAGCACAAATACCCCTATCAAAAGTCCAAGGATCTAGTTTTTACAATTATTGCTCAAAAATAATTAAATAATTAAATAATTAAACCTCCAAACTTAGGGAGATTTAATTAAAAATTAATTAATTAAAAAAAACTAATCTAGACTCGACAGAATTCCGCGAAACTTTCTAAGATTTCTTGCATGGTCATTTACAATGATTCCCTATAATAGTTACCAAAACATAAGCCCACTAGAACACCGTTCACCACTATGAAAGAATTATTGCAAGTGTGAGGGAAAAACTCAAGGGAAATCAATAAGGCTGAAAAACCCAATTGATAACCTGAGGATAAAAAACCCTCGGTGAAGGGAACTCTCCCAGTGAACCAATCCCAAAGTAACTAACCTAGACATGACTCATGCAGACCTATTACATTATTAACCCAGGTAGGGGTGCGGAAATTCCAATTACAAAAATAAGTGTTGGGGCCGAACATGCCCTGTAGAACCAAAGTCTTTGACAACATGAGTATATGACGATGCATCTCTTCATGGCACATGAGTTGAACAGCGGTGCTAAATGGGCAATCAACATGATTATCACCAGAATACAACATTACTCATGATTCTGTGATCTCCTCCTAACTTCACTTTGTTTCAGATAGTTAATTGAAGACTAAGAGACTAGTTAACTCTGACTAGGTGGAAGTTCACTCCCGTAACTGCCTGAGAGACTATACTAGGTGGAAGTTTACTCCCGTAACTATTGGTGTGTGTCCACATCACTCTATACCACCACTATGGTGCATTGGATTCTCCTACAATGTGCATTAGTTGAGTTATACAAAGTATATCATGTGTAAATTATCATTCATTCATTTGGTTAATGAGAATTCTTCCATTTTTTTCTCTTTTCTGAACTGCATCCTTCTCTATGGAAATGTCCTCAACTGACCCATAAGTAGGAAGTCTAAGATGCACTGGAAACCTAGCTTCCAATCCATACACTAGCTCAAAAAGACTCTTTCCAGTAGCTGCTTTCTTTGTTATTCTGTCAGCCCATAATGCATGTTTGATTTTACTATCCCAAGACTTATTGTTTTGACCAACAATTTTCTTTACTATGGTCATTAAATTTTTATTACTTGATTCTGCCTAACCATTTTCTTGGGGATAGTAATCCGATGCATGCGATAAGATAATACCATACTTGAAACAAAAGGATGACATTTCTGTTGAACAAAAGGCCTTGGCATTATCTGCCACTATCTTTGATGGAACCCCAAATCTTGTTATGATTCTTTCTTCTAGGAAATCCATCACTACCTTTTCAGTTGCTAACTTTGTTGGAATGGCTTCAACCCATTTTGTCAAGTAATCTGTAGCTGTGAGAACCCATGAATAACCATTACTTGAATTATCATTAAACTTCCCGATGAAGTCCAAACCCCACTGTTGAAAATGTGCTTCAACCACAACTAGTTGCAAAGGGAGTGCTGCTAACTTATGCTTTCCTATGAAAAGCCGACATGGCTCACATTTTCAAACAAGCTGACGCACATCAGAAAATATGGTGGGCCAATAATATCATTCTCTAAGGATTTTGTGGGTAGTAGTTTTAGCAGCAAAGTGTCCACCACAAAATCCTCCATGGAATTCATCCATTAGTTTCTTTGACTCGATGCCATCCACACATCTAAGCATAATCCCATCAGGATTTTTCCATCCTAATCCATCTCTAGTAAGGACATACTTAGAAGATTTTAATTTTAAAGCCCTTTTCTTGTGTCCTACTAGATGTCTTGGACAAGTTAGATTCTTAAGATAGAAGATGATGTCTGTATACCAATCCACTTGTTCAAGTTTCAACAAGTTAGGATGCCATTCTTCATTATTGACTTGGTTAACCATTCCCAAGGCCTTGTCATTACTTTCTGTCAACATTTTAGCAAGGCCTCGATCCTTAATCAATTTTGTTGGTCTAATCTCCAAATCATATTCCTGGATTTTAGCAATCCATCTACCCCTTGAGCCTAATCCTTCCACTTGTGATAAAACATCCTTAACCGCATGATTAGGAGCATAACCAATCACTTTGGAATATCGAATGAAGACTCTGAAATGTTTGAGTGATTTTACTAAGGCATAACCCTGTTTCTCAAACATGGGATACTTAAACTCTGAATTTTGCAAGGCCCGACTCATATAAGCAATGGGTTGTTCATGGCCTTGATCATTTTTTTGAAGAGACACACCAACAATAGTGTCTTCAGAAGTAAAGGAGAAAATCTGAAAGTCCTTATTATAGTCTGGGCTAATAAGGGCAAGAGCTTCACATAAGGCAGTTTTAATACTCTCAAAAGCTCGCTTACTTTCTTCATTCCAGTCAAATTTAACATCCTTCTTAAGCAACTTATATGTAGGTTTCATAATCTCAGCATAGTTAGGAATGAACCTATGGACAAAATTGGTTTGTCCTAAGAAGGATTGGAGATCTTTTTTTGATGCAGGCAAGGGCACCTTGCTAATAGCCTCAACTCTCTCTGGTTCTAACTTGACCCCTTCTTTTGAAATTATGTGGCCCAATAGTTTTCCTTCAGTCACGCCAGAGACTGACTTAGCAGGATTTAGAGAAATTGCAAACTCTCTAAATCTGTCCAAAACTTTCCTAAGGTGGTTAATATGAGTTTTCCCATCCTTAGAAAATACTGTCAAATCTTCTTGATATATTTCAATTAATTTTCCAATTAGCCCCCTGAAGGCATAGTCCATAGCTCTCTGAAAAGTAGCTCCGGCATTTGATAAACCAAATGACATTCTAAGATATTCAAAGGTTCCCCATGGAGTAGTAAAAGTCATCTTATGCCTATCTTTAGCTTTAAGTTTGATCTGATTATAACCTGAAAAACCATCAAGCATGGAAATCATTTCTGATCCTGTTACTCTTTGGAGTAGTGTTTCCATCTTGGGAAGGGGGTAGTGGTCCTTTGTGCAAGAAATGTTCAAATTCCTGAAGTCAATACATATCCTGATCTTTCCATTCTTCTTCCTAGCAACAACCAAATTTGAGCACCATGAAGAATGTCTAGTTTGGGCAATGATTCATGCCTCTAACATTTTATGTAACTCCCGTTGGACCAAAGGAGCTAACTTGGGGTTCATTAGCCTCAATTTCTATCTAAAGGGTTTGGTTTCATCCTTAAGAGGAATCACATGTTGAATCACATCCTCCCTATAGACCTTGAGCTCATCATAACTGAAAGCCAAAACATCCCTATATTCTTTCAACAACTTAACAATTTCATTCATTTCTTCTATAGGGGTAGTCTTGCCTATTTTTATCATCCTAGGCTCTTCATTAGTTCCAATGTTAACTTCTAGGTGATCACATAATTTTTTCTTTAAGTCTTCTTTTTTCTTGTGACCATCTAGTTTATCAAAGTCCCTTTCTAAGGACACAATTCGCCTAGGGGGTGTTTTCACCCTATCATCATTTCCGGTATAATTACAACCCTCCTCTATTATGTTGATGTCAAAATCTGAAAACTCATGCATATGAGTTAAGAACTTGATACCCTGTTTGTCATCATCAAAAACCTGCCAATGATTCACATTATCAAGAACTGAGGGTCTAAAAATCACTTCTAATGAAATATTTTCATCAATCAAACTATCTGGAAGCTGAAGTGTGGAAGCTGCCACTGCAAGTTCATCCGACTTTGAATTCTGTTCTCTAGGAATAACAATCAAGTTTAAAGCATCTAGATCATTAATCAAATCCCAAATTGCCTTCATATAACCTTTTAATCTTTCAGACTTGCAAGAAAATTTATTCTTCAATTGTTGTATGACCAAATCTGAATCCCCTTTGATATTTAGACATTTGACACCCCTATCTTTGCAAAGCTCTAAACCAAGGAGAAAGGCCTCATACTTAGCCACATTATTGGTTGCATCAAACTCCAACCTATAAGAAAAATTAGACACTTTACCATTTGCTGCTTGAAGCATAATTCCAACACCTTTTCTTGCTCTAGAAAATGAACCATCAAAGTTCATGTACCACACTTTGTCTAACTCATTTTCCTGGACTTTATCTTCTAGGGGCATAATGGAGTTAGACAAATGGCATAATTACCAAGACCCTCATCATCATATTCTAACTCATTTATAGGGTTCTTGGGGTCTTCCACATGGTATTTTCTATACACTTCCCTAGTCAACTTGAAAGTGCTTCCATCTGGAGTAGGGAGGGTGGAATAAGATAGATCCATTTGTAAACTACCACCCAAATCTGCAGCTACCTTTCTATTCAACAAAATTCCCCAAAGATCCGGAACATCAATCACTACAATATCCATTTCAATCATAATATCCAGAAATACTGTTAAATGCACTTGCAAACCCTTGATTAATCCATATACTTCAATTGTTTGACTATCCAAAGCACAAATGTTATGATAAGGTCTAGAATTCTTAAGTTTAACTGTTCCATTACTTTCTTAGTCATAACATTAGAGCTTTCTCCTGAATCTAACATGCAATTCTGTAACACTTTGTCATTCACTAGTAGAGAAAGGTAGAAGGGCAAATTCTTCTCATTATTCCTATCCCAATTCTGTAAAATCACTAGTGCATCTTGGTAGGCCACTACTGGTTTCTTCTGCACAACACTTTTAGGGGGTTCTTCTATGTATTTAAGTAGCTTTTCCCTTTGAGAAGGGATCTTCATAATTTATGATACTAGTACCAAAATCTTTGCATTATTTAGCCAACCACCTAAGTCAATATTCAAATCTGCATTAATAGGCACATTAGACTTAGGAAGAATTGGAGATACCTTGGGAACACTAGTTTGACCTTTATCATGACCTTTATTTCCATTCCTTTGGTATGCGATGCCTTTATACTTAGCCATTTCTGCAATTTGTTGGGGTGTGGGCTTGGGCCCATACTTTTCTGTTGCCTTATCATCAATACCACTCATGAAGTTTCCACTACTCCCACGATCACTAACACTCATCTAATCATACATGCCTCCATAGTACTTTCTATCACACATGTTTATTTGTTCATTTCCATAATCATTATAACAATCCTCAAGAAAAACTGGACAAGTGGCTTCCTCATGAAACTTACCACAAGGCCTACAATAGGGTATAGCTTCATGATCTACCAAGTTGGTGGATTCAAAAGGATTAGGTGGTCGTTGATCATTTTGGGGAGGTCTTCTTGGCCACTTATCATTTGGCTTATGTTGTTGTCTATTGTTTTGGGACCTCTCCATAGTAATCAACCTATTCTGCAAGGCATTTATATGATTGGCATGGTTAATCTCCATTTGCTTAATTAATTGGGTCAATTCCTTAACCCCGTCACTTGATGACTCTTGACCCTTTGGCTCCTTCCTCTTCTCATCATTAACCTTTGAAGAAGAACCTCTTGTGAAACTAGGAATATTAGACTTCCTAGCCTCAAGCATATTTTGTTCAACTCTGATAGTTGTATTTTGTGCTACTTCTAAAGTTTGAGGATCCTTGTCCCTTAAGGCATACCTCATTTCACCTTCAAATGCCTCAATATAATAAATCAAAATGGCTGCATCAGAGGGCTTAATGTCTCTATGAAGGATCTTCACCAAGCTATTAAACTTAGTGTTAAATTCAACCACAGCTTTGTTTTCTTTCTTCTGACTAGTGGTAAGAGAAGCAAGCTAAAATCTATGTTCCTTTTGATCACCCCATCTCTTCCTAAACTCATTCAATATTTCCTCAAGGGTGCTAAAGTTAGCTATTGAAAAATCAGTAAACCATTCAACAACATCTCCTTCAAGAGAATATACAAACAAAGTCATCTTCACATCTTCTTCATCATGACCCCTACAATATCTTTCCACACACATATGAAAGTTGAGGATGTGGGACTTGGCACTTATAGCATTGTTCCTCTGAAAGGTAGGCAACTTGTCAATGGCCTTCTCAGGAACTGCATGAGGGGAACCTTGGATTGCTGCAAAGTTCAAAGGTCTCAAAAAGATACTCATGGCTAAGTTAGGATTATTAGTGGGATTATTAACAATTGGTTGATTATTCTTTTGGAACAAGTATTGGATATCAGTGAGTGCTTCTTCCCCAAGGATTTCAAGTAGCCTTCTAGGAGAAAGACGATTTAGCCTCCTCTTATAAACCTTTTCCGGTTCAGGAAAAGAATAAATCATTCCTTGTGAAGTGCTCATAGTAGTATACTTGACATATTTTTTCAGTGGAGTCGCCAGTTGGAAAGGAATCACACAAAGCTAACCAATGCAAGCTCAAATAATTTTTAAGGCCTAAAAGTTTTCTTATTTAGTTCTTAAAAAATTAAGTTAAGTCGTTTTGACCAAGGATAAATGACTAGTCCCCGACAACGGCGCCAAAGATGTTGCCATCCTTATACACACTTGCAGACGTGAGCTAAGTCCAACTCACTTAGTTTGTCCTTGGAGGCACAATGCCTAGGTTCACAACCCATGCTTTCACTTTGACCAGAACCTCTTCCATCTAGGCTTACTCCTAGGGAAGCCAAAGGGGGTAGACCTTAGTTACTAAATTAAATTAAGTTCTAGGAGTTAGTTTTAATTATTTACAAGGTTTGGGGGATTTTGTTTCTAATATGCTAAGGAAACCATGCAAGATGCAAGGGTTAGCATGAAAATCAAGCCTTTTCCCTAGGTCAACTAAGACTAGTGCCTAGAAATTAGGCAAGGGGTCAACTATGTTAAAGGGTTGTTCTTTACAAAATATTACAAGTTACTTACAAGTTTATAAAAGAATAAATCCAATGAATATTAGATACAAGTACTTACAAAAGAATCACAAAATATCTATTCATAAATGAGATATCCACAAAGCACTTGATGCAAAATAATTAAAGAATATCTAAAGTACAACAAGCAATCTAACCACGTTTATCTTTATGTGTGTAGGATAATAAAGATTAAAGCATTATATCACATTACCACATTTATGAATTCATCACCAACACATCATTATCATCATGAGCAAGATCAACAACAACTTAAGAAGAATTAGAAGACTTAGCACAAATGTTGTTAAGATTATCAAAGATGATCCACACTCTTAATTATTAAACCCCCAAGTATTCTATTAGGTTTGGTCTAGGGTTTAATTATTAGGCTTCCTTAAGATTTATCAAATTTTATTAAAGTTTTCACCAAAGCCTCCTCCTCCTATTGCCAAATAATTGTTGGACGCTCAAGATAGTATGGCAACGAGGCCAACCCTAGCAGAACCAGTCAACCCAAAACAAGAGTACTTCCCAGAGAGGACACACACCTGGTGCACCACGAGACAATCCCCTGCCACTACCCTCTGTTGTTTTCTTGAAGCCCCGCTTTAGATGGTGAAGATGGTGGTCTAAGGTACCCTAAATAGTCTATTAATATATATATTAGTTAGGTAGACTTTTAGGTGGTTATTAGAGTGTTTAGAAGATTTTAAGGAACTTTTTAGGTGCAATTTAGTGATATGGACGAAACTATTATTATCTTTTAAGTGTGTTGTCTTGAGCTTAAGCAATTGAGTTCATGAACACATGAAAAGAAAATAAGATGGCTGAAAAGTAAAACTGTCACATGCACAATAATAGCTTTCTATGAAATAAGAGCATTAGAGCAAGATCAACTTGCCTTCAAGAGATTGAAAGAAAATTTAATTTGTGTTTGCCTACTTAACCATTCATTCAAGCCCAAGAAAATTTCTCCAATAGATATAAGAAAAATAGACTAAAGAACCAATTACTTGCTAAGCAATTTGAATATTTTAAGCATTAGGATCTAAACCATGTGCATAAAGGAAAATAACAAGCTTGAAATGAAACTAAGCAAAATATAGTTAGGTTACTTATTAAGTGTGTTTCCCAATAGGCTCAAGGTTGAGATGTAGATCTAAAACATAAGTAACTAAAACATTAAATCATAGATCACATCACATCATATCATATCATCAAGCATTAACACTTAACCTTGCCTATTGGGGTATTATTCTCCCAACTAGGTAGGTGATTAATAGGCTTGTTGTTTATTAAGATTATTTGATAAAGGAAGAAACAAGCTAGCAAGAAAAAGGAGGCAAGGAAGAAGAAAAGAAAACCAAGAAACAAGCAAGCAAGGAAAGCAAAGAAACAAGCTAAACTCGCAAAGCCCTAATCCCCACGTCTTGGTTTGAGAAGGAGCCCACTTCTCCTTCTAAAACCCACGTCTTAGCCCTAAGAAGGATAAAAAAAATCCAAAAGTAAGGAACAAGATACAATCAAGCTCTAAACCCCCACATCCTAGGTTAAGAAAAACAAAAAGAGGAAAATGAAAACAAGATCTACCCACACACCATCTACCCAACAAACTCAGACGTGGGAGGGGGCCATACCCTTTTCTCCCACTAGATGTGACCTACTACAAGCACATAAAAAGGAAAAATGACAAAAGATTTGCTTGAAAATGAAAGAGGAAGTTAAAGAGATAGCTACCAATCCCCTTGGAGGGTTTTCTAGTGTTGTGTGGACTTCTTGATGTAGCCAAGCCTCTGCAAATCAGATCTGAACTTGCAAAAACAACAAGGTTTCCCTTTCTAGGAGAGCTACACACAACAATACAAGCTTGGAAAATTTTTGCCTTTTAGGGCAAAATTTTTCTTTAGAAATTTTATGAAAAAAATTTAAGTTTTGATGACCATAAGACTAAGTATGCTAGCTAAAATATGGGCTGCAATAGAAATATATAGAGAATGAGCAATAGAGGAAGAATGCTTGGAGTGTATGAAAGTCCCAAAGAATAGACTTTTGCTCAAGGCACTTCTAATGAAACCCTTGAGGTTCAACCTGCAAAAACTCAACACAATAGCATGCATACAATGGATAATATGGAGGGTTAATCTAATAAGTTAAATACTTGCACATTATCTAGCTAACCGCATATATAGATTCACAAGAATACTCTTTGCAAAACCTACTTAAATAAAATACTTTACCTAAGATCCATTCATACATGCATCATATCAAATTGAAAAGATTATACCTCATATGTTTGCAAGAACACAAATACTTGTAGATATTCCCAAAATATCCTCCAAAGTTTCCTTTATTATTGCTTCAAGAAGAGGGATCTTGGAGAAATACTTGCTCCAAAACCCTGAGAGAAGAAAATGAAATGGATGGAAAATAGAGAGAGAGAGTGGAAAATCAAGTAGCATAAAAATAGCTCAAGATATGGTGAGTTGGGAGTGAGAAATGAGATCTATTTATACTTGGAGAGGCAAACCTACCTCTCTTGGATCTAATTCAAGTGTCCACCATGAAGCAAATGAGTAGATCTCAAGGCTAGGGCGCACCATCTAGGGTTTGAAAGCTAGATCTAGGGTGTAGAAAAATGTAGGAGGTGTTGGGATCAATCAAAGAGGTGTGGGAGGCCTTGGGATTGATTCCAAGGAAGGTGATAGGTCTCAAATAACTTTTAGAAAATTATTTGTGGAGATTCTAGATGGAGGGGGGTGTAACTCCTCTTGGAGGGCGCACCACATGGGGGAAACACAAGAGATGGAAATGAATTAATGATGGAGAAAGTGTGGAATCACCCTAGAGTGATTTATGAGGGTTAATGAAATCCAAATCTCAAGAGAGGGGGCCACACGCAAGTCACTAAATTAATAAAAAAGGAAAAACGTCAATCCCCCTAGGGGGGCACAACTTTTGAGTGTGGAAGGTGGGAAAGGGGTTAGAATAGGTTGTAAAAGGTTGGGAGGGTTATTTTATGCTTAGGGAGGCTCTCTCTAACCTTTATTCCATCATTTTACATCCTCTAAACTCATTATTACAAATTTACATTTTTTCCATGTTTGGCCTTTAACAATTAAAATTGTTGTTTTAGACTCACTGACACTCCAAGTGGACTAACCCATGGCTAAAGTTGTCTGACTAAGTTGAAAATTGGTCCATGGATGTAGGGGGTTCTATTCCATTTATTTTGAGCACAAATACCCCTATCAAAAGTCCAAGGATCCAGTTTTTACAATTATTGCTCAAAAATAATTAATTAATTAAATAATTAAACCTCCAAACTTTAGGAAATTTAATTAAAAATTAATTGATTAAAAAAAACTAGTCTAGACTCGACGGAATTTCGTGAAACTTTCTAAGATGTCTTGCATGGTCATTTACAATGATTCCCTATAATAGTTACCAAAACATAAGCCCACTAGAACGTTGTTCACCACTTTGGAGGAATTATTGCAAGTGTGAGGGAAAAACTTAAGGAAATCAATAAGGCTGAAAAGCCCAATTGATAACCTGAGTATAAAAAACCCTCGGTGAAGGGAACTCTCCCAGTGAACCGATCCCAAGGTAACTGACCTAGACATGACTCATGCATACCTATTACATTATTAACCCACGCAGGGGTGCGAAAATTCCAATTACAAAATAAGTGTTGGGGCCAAACATGCCCTATAGAACCAAAGTCTTCAACAACATGAGCATCTAACGATGCATCTCTTCATGGCACATGAGTTGACCATCGGTGCTAAATGGGCGGTCAACAAGATTATCACCAGAATACAAAATTACTCATGAGTCTGTGATCTCCTCCTCACTTCACTTTGTTTCAGTCAGTTAATTGAAGACTAAGAGACCAGTTAACTCTGACTAGGTGGCAGTTTACTCCCGTAATTGCTCGAGAGACTATACTAGGTGGAAGTTTACTCCTATAACTATTGGTGTGTGTCCACGTCACTCTATACCAACACTATGGTGCATTGGGTTCTCCTACAATGTGCATTAGTTGAGTTATACAAAGTATATCATGTGTAAATTATCATTCATTCATTTGGTTAATGAGACTTCTTCCATTCTTTCTCTCCTTCTTCTCTTTTTTCATATTTTCTCTGCAAATTGTGTATGTCATTTGATAGATAGATCTATTTTGTGTAGGTTCAACACATTTACATGGTATGAGAGCCGAAAAACTGCTAAGGAAAATACACACCAGATTATTTTTGCAGGTACCGAAGATCGAAGACAATGAAAAAATGGAATTTCCAAAATAATTCATTCTTACACTATACAATTTATTTGCATGGATGGAGAAAATGATAATTCATGTTCGAGGTAGAGGATTATATAGGTTAACCATGAACACAGAGACCAAACCCACATCAACCATAGAAAAATACAAGTATCTAAATCTAATGGATGAAGCGTTCGGAACTATTTGTAGTCTCATTTGTCCTGAACTCCTCTTTCACATATCCTCATGTACAACCCCAAATGAAGCCTGGACCACCATGGAAAATATTTTTGGAAAACAAGACGAGATGAGGGGACACATTCTCGAGGTGGAATTTCTCACTTTGGATCCAAAAACCTTCGACAATCTCCAAGACTTCTTTACCAAATATAAGGATTTGTTGTTGTAACTCAAGGCTTGCAGGGTTGATAAATATAAGGAGGAGAAACAAATGGTTCTTAACATTCTCTCCAAACTTGGTCTAGAATACTCAGTGTTTGTATCTACATTTCATTCAGTTAGGCTCGCCTCTAGAGCCACCTAGACAATGCCCTCTCTTAAGGCCTTTATCGAGTCTCTAACACAATATAAGAGTAAGCTCATCAATATGGGAAAAATCAAAGGCCCAAAGGAACATGCACTTACTGTGAAACATGGTAGCAGTCATCAATATCATAAATTTGAAGACAAAGAGAAAAGGAAATCACATGCATATCCAAATAAGGAAGGGCACTCAAAACCCTTCAACGATCCCTTTGGATCCAAAGGTGGAAAGGGAAGAAAAGGGGAGAAATGCACTTACTGCTATAAAGGATTCCATCCAGAATCCGCATGTATGCAGAAACAGATAGATTAAATGGCCCAAATACTTCAACAAAACAACCTTGAATATCACATCCCTGAGGGTACCAAGAAGAAGAAGCCAAAACATCAGAATATTAAGAAAATAAATTCTATCCATGCCTTGATTTCCATCAACTCCTCTCCCGATGCTTGGATCGTAGATTCAAGTGCATCACACCACATGGAAACCGCAAAAGAAATGTATTCTTCATTGGAAGCATGCAAAGGTCCTCCTATTCTGATGGGGGACAACTCTCAAGTCGAGATCACCGACAAAGGATGAATTGAGCTCACAAATGAAAGCTTCAAGAATGTGCTACACATTTCCAAAATTTCGTCAATATTCTCTCTGTGAATCAGATGAAAAAATCTAGCACCAGAAAGAGTCATATTCACACCTGATGCAGTGGATATCTATAGCATGCAAACAAATTCTAGGGTTTCTACTGGTGAGGTAAATCATCAATCTAGACTCTACAGATTTTCTGAATTTATTGAAACAGATTCTTCATTACTCCTTGCCCATGCTAATGAAAGAAGTAGGATATGGTACGACAGGTTCAGTAATTTCAATTTCAGATATATGAAACAACTTAGCAAGAAGGGAATGGTTAATGGTCTACTTAACATCCACTTCTCCAAAGGAATTTGTGAGGGATATGTTCTTGGAAAAGACCCTAAAGAGAAACTAAACAAAGGAAAGACTCAGAAGGATTCCTTTCCTTTAGATATGATACATAGTGACCTCATGGGTCCTTTTCCACATCCATAAATCAACAAAGAAAGGTACGTGCTCATTTTTGTTGATGATTTCTCATGCTTCACATGGATTTTTTTTCTCAGGGAAAAAACAGAGGTCTTTCAACACCTCAAAGATTTCAAAGCCCTTGTTGAGACACAGTCATGAAAGAAAATCAAAGTCCTATGAACAGATAATGGGGGAGAGTATCTCAACCATGAGATACAAAATCTTTGTCAAGAGGTTGAGATTCAATTGCAACACACGGTTCCTTATACTCCGCAACAAAATGGATTTGTTGAGCGGAAAAATAGATCTCCAAAAGAGACGACATCTTGCATGGTAAATGAAAATTCACTTCCATAGAGATTATGGGATGAAGCACTTAATTGTGAAACCTACGTACAAAATAAATCTCGCCATATATATGTCAAGGCTAAGACCCTCTACGAGGCTTGGAGTGACCTCAAACTGAAAGGGAACCACTTTCGTATTGTTGGTTCACGTGCATGGGCCAGGATTCCCTCTAAGAAGAGGAAGGAACTTCATCCACAGAGCATAGAGTGTACTTTGTTGGATACCCCGACGGTGTGAAGGGATACAGACTCATTGATATTTCCTTGGACCGACTCATCATTGAGCGAAGTGTCCAATTCAATAAAAATATCTCGCATGTACCTCAACAGTGGCATGCAGACACTTTTGTTCTTCCACCTGTCAGAGATGATGATCATGCACATGTCAACTCTTCTTCAGATGAGAATTATGATTCAGAGGATTCAAATGATCCAGATACACAGTCAGTAAAGTCAAATGCAAAGTCAATGCATAAAGATGTAGTTGTAGATCCAGAGTCGAGGCCCAAGTGGGCCAAGACTACTCTTCAAGATGCACAGGATATTGTTGGGGATCTAGCTAATAATAGGAGGAATCGATTTGATTTTTGGGACCTCCTCTTGCACTCATTTCCACTGAACTGATGCCACCCAGACATATTTTCTTGGTTTAGTCTTCAGATCCATAGTCCTATGGCGAGGTTGCTGGAAATACCTTTTGGGAATCCTCCATGCAGGAGGAGTACAACTATCTTCTCGAGAACCAGACTTGGGATTTGGTTCTCGTTCCTATAGGAAGGAAACTTGTCAGGTGTAGATGGTTCTATAGGACCAAGAGCACAGTGGATGGACAAGTTAGTAGATACAAATCCAGGCTAGTTTCCAAAGGCTTTCAGCAGGTGCACGATATTGACTATGATGATACCTTCTCTCTGGTAGTGAAGATGGATTCCATACATTTGGAACTTGCCATTGCGGGAATCGAAGGATGGGAATTCCATCAGATGGATGTGAATAATGCATTTATTCACATAGATATCTCTGAGGAGATCTATATGGAGTAGCCCCAGGGATTTATGTAGGATCGATCTTTGGTCTATCGACTGAAGAAGTCTCTTTATGGACTCAAGAAGGCCCCAAGGGAATGGTATGCCAAGATGGACTCCTACTTGTTGTCACAAAACTTTGTACGTTGTAATCCAAACCCAAATGTTTATATGCTCAGGATGGTTGATTCACTTATACTCCTAGTTCTGTATGTTGATTATTTGTTGATCACTGATTGCTCGACTTCAATGATTTCTTCAATCAAGAGGATTCTACATGACAAGTTCTTGATGACAGACATGGGTTTGCTAAATTTCTTCCTTTGACTCGATATCATTCATGATACATCAAGAATCAAACTGTCTCGGGTCAAGTATGCATGATATCTCCCTGAAATATTTCACATGACAGACTACAAGTCTATCTCGACTCCTTTCTTATAAGGAGTCATAATTGAGGATCGTGGGGACACTCCAGTGGTTGAAAACACATTGTACAAACAACTAGTGGGGATCTTGTTGTATCTCACACACTTCATACCAGACCTCTCCTATGTAGTTGGAGCAGCCTCCAAGTTCATGCAGGAGCCACATGAGATACATAGGAAGGTTGCAAAGCATATCCTTTGAAACATACAAGGCACCATCACCTTTGGGATTCACTATGCAACAAACTCTACATTGGACCTCATTGGGTTCACTGATTCTGACTGAGTTGGCGATAACATTGATCATAAGTCTACATCTGGTTACTCACTTAGTCTTGGTTTCGAGCCTATCTGTTGGTCGAACAAGAAGTAGGTTGTTATTTCTCTATATTCAGTCGAGACAGAGTACAGAGGGGTAGTTAACATAACCATTTAGGCTATGTGGCTACAACATTTTCTCACTGAATTGGGAATTCAGTTTCATCAATTGATTTTCATCTAGTGTGACAACTAGAGCACTCTGAAGTTCTATAGAGATCCAATTCATAGGGAATAGACGAAGCACATTGAGATCCACATGCAATACATCCGGGACTTAGTACACGAGGGGATCATCGACCTATAGTTCTGTCCTTTAGTAGAACATACTGCAAACATCTTCACCAAGATATTCACTGAGCAGAAGTTCCATTCTCTGTGCAATCGTCTTGGAGTGAAGGACATAGTGTCCTAGCAACTGTCAGTTCTTCTTTTTACATGCATTGTACTTTGAGGGGGGGGGGGGGGGGGGNTGTATCTTTTGTATTTGGGTACCTAACATGGCCTCAGGGGGAGTGTTGGAGATACTTCACACACACCTATGATTTATTTTTCCTAAGGTTTTCCCTATGTTTATTAGTCATTATTTAGTCTCCTATAGTTTATGGAGAATATTCTCTTCAGTTCACACTCCAGTTTGATTAGTTAAGTGGAATCTAGATGCTACATTGGGATCATCACCATGCAACATTGGGATCATCACCAACTAATGCAAATTTTCCTTGGGATTATAACCACTCTAGCACATTACTCATGATTCCTTGATCTCCTCCTCAGTTCACTACGTTTCAGTCAACTAACTGAAGACTTAGAGACTAGTTAAATCAGACTAGGTGGCAGTTCACTCACGTAACTTCCTGAGAGACTAGACTAGGTGGTAGTTTACTCCTATAACTATTGGTGTGTGTCCAGATCACTCTAGACCACCACTATGGTGCATTGGATTCTCCTCCAGTGTGCATTAGTTGAGTTATACAAAGTATATCGGGTGTAAATTATTATTCATTCATTTGGTTAATGAGAATTCTCCCATTCTTTCTCTCCTGCTTCTATTTTCTCATATTTTCTTTGCAAATTATGTATGTCATTTTCTAGCTAGATCTACTCTATGAAGGTTCAACACCTTTACATCCATGTCTTAGAGAAGTCCTCCTATCCCACTCAAGATTTTGTTGGATTTTAAGTATAAAATCCCATTTAATCAATGATAAGATGGAACTCAACATTATTTAAAGGAAAGCATCCTCAACACACATTATATTGAGACAACTACTTGTAAACCCATCAACCCATCATAATATTAGTGAAAAATGGTGAAATCAAAAGCACAAGAAAAACAAATCAAAGAAGGTTTTCAACTTAGTATTTTCCAAATTTCATAAATGATTTGATAGCATTATCTTGCAAGATTTTTGCTTCATGGAAAGAGTCAAAATATCAATTCTCTATCACATATAACTGTACACTTAAGTATAATTGGTTGAAGCTCCTTTGAAACACATGGTTGGTGTTCAAAACATGACACCAAGTGGATATCACATTGCACGTGGATAAAAATGCCCAATGAACTAGATGTTGGACACAAAACCATGAATATAATCATATGTAACCTTCTACTCAATCCCTAAGTATCCTAATACCAATGCAAGCACAAGCATTCCAAATTATGGCACGCCATATACTCTAGGTGGTGGTGGCTCTGGTACTACTACAAGTAAGTTATAATTCACTCTAATAAGTTTTGGATCAATATCATATGAGTAATGTTAATTCATTCATCCCAATGACTATCACATTAAATTTGCAAGTTATGGAATTGGAACTATGGATCATGACTAAACATTGAGGTTATGGAGCTACAATATCTGTTATTTTTGGTAAGACGTCTGCATCAATGTTTGGTGGTCGATGACACTTACGTAAGAATTGGAGAATACTAAGAGTGATTCCTACAATTGCCTCATATAATCTTGTTGTTTTCTTTGAGGTGGTTTTCTATTTTCCAATGGATGGAAGAGTTGATATCCATACAATGGTATGGAAAAATAGATCTATTAGCATTGACATTCCAACAATATCAAATACATAAAATCTCTTATTCAAGGTTTAATTGTCTGTAAAATGGAAGCAATAAGGAAGACTAAACTGTGGATCTAGGAAAAGTTTGGCCTTGTTCATCACGTGTTCAAGTTAATTTCAATAACAATATGTCTACATTGAAATAGAGCAATAATACAACACCAATATAGATGATGTGTAGTCCTATTAGGGTCATTGTTAATATGTTTTATCTTTTCCACCCCTTTATAATTTTCCCTTTGAAGGTTCCCACTTGCAAACCTCTTAGTAGTATGGATGTAGGATCACAATACCCTTGTCAAAATCCCCATATATATACACCCCACATTATACCTATTTTACCATGTAAAGGAGGGATATGGAGTCCTCATAAAAACATGAGGACCCACATACCCGCATACCCACATCCCTGCAACTTGAAAACCTGCATACTCCCATACCCGCGTCCCTGCAAACCCGCATACATGCATCGCCATAACTTTCATACCCACATCCCCATAGCCCGCATACCCTTAACCCACAAACTTGTATTTCCGCAACCTACATGCCATTTTACACTCCCAATACCTGCACCTACATGCCATGTAATCATATTCCTATATTCCATGTGGGTTACGATTGGTTTTCCCAAAGTCCAAGCATATCATCTTATAAACCCCACATGATAGAGTGGTTGTGGGTAATTAATGAACATTAAATCTCGTGCATTTCCCCTATGCTAATATCATTTACCATTTAATAAGCATCATGTACCGATCGTATGAAGGGAAAGATTTGAAAAGGAAAAATGATGGAAAACAAGATGAAGGAAGAACCCTTTCGTGGAGACATAGTGAACCCATTGGCTCCCGATTGTATGGATTTTTAGTGCTCTATATTGTATAAGTAGTATTCTGAGCTCTCTCAGGGAGACAAGGTCAAGAAAAAATCTTGCACATTAGGAATAGTAAAAGTTGGATGCGTGCTTGAGGAATTCGATTTCAAAGAATTAGTCACTTGGTGCGCTAAGAGATTCAATTCAAAGCATCAAATTATTCAGGTTAAGTAAACTAGAAGAACTCATATCCCTTTAACACATGATATATTTAGAGGGATGTTATGCCTCCCAACACTAGATAGAGTCTTAAATATTTCAGAAGATTATTCCTTTTTGGAAGCCCAAGGTGGTGGCATGAGCTTACTCAAGTAATTTATGGTCCATCATATTATCGAACCATTGAACATCAATGAAATCAATACATTCATGTTCACTAAGCCTGTTAAACAATTTTCTTGTATTTTTGCACAAATGGTAGGTCAAGACTCATCGCCATATGTCCATAGGTATGCCCTATATTGTACGGATTATTTTGAGAATGAAATGAAGGAAACTATATACAAATGAAATATACATAGATATTTCAATAAACAAAAAGATTCAATATTGCACATTTTTTATTAATGAGAAAATGTGCAAAAAATGTAAAATTACAGAGTGAATAACTCACTAGAATTGTGGCATCTTATCTCTAAGAAGAGATGTTATGGCTACACTCATTCGCAAGAAGACGAGTATGTTTAAAATGAGGCTCTATATTCCTTTTTAACATAAATAAAATCCAAAACCCTAACCTCGAAAGATGAAACACCAAAAATTTTGTGGGCCCCTATGGGGCTAGTTCGTACATCAACTTCCAAAGGGCGTAACTTTTGCATAAGATCTTCGTTTGGGGCACATGATAGCTCTTTTGAAAGGTATATATGAGGACTACAAAATTTTCCATCACACTCTAGCTAAATTCTATAATGTGACTGTGGTGGGCCCAAAAAAGGTTGTTTAGAGCCTTAAAATGGACCCGAAAGTTTAGGACTTGAAAAGATGTAGAAAAAATGCCAAGGTGGAAACCCCTATTTTGAGCTAGTGGAATAGGTGGCTGGCCATCGATTTCCACCTAGATCATATATGTCCTTTTATTACCCAGTGGATATGGGTGTCACTTTTTTATTGGGCCGAAATAATATCGAATGAGATCTCCCATTAGTTGTCTAATTTCATTCAAACTAAGAGATTCTACATGACCTCTTATTTGGTCCTGGATATTTCCTATTTTAATACATTTTAGTTCATGCCCCCAAAGGGAAATTTTGATTTTGAGGAAGAACCTATTCAATTCTAGTATCCCACATTTTGGAAGCCTAAGGCCCCATTTTTTTTTACCAAATCCGTGACTCCTTCGTCAAGGAGTGCAGAAGCATGCTCACATGGACCGAGCTGGATAGTGTTAGAGAAGTGTCCATAGAGTTTCTCAAGGGGTAAGGAGTGCATGTGTTTGAAGAGAATTTCACATACATAAGGCTCTTTGTATTCAAAGGGAAACCACTACTTCTCCCCCACTTCGTGTGTGATAGGTTTCTAGCATATGAGTTGTGTAGAGAATATGAAATGTGGTCCTTGTTCTTTGAAAAGAAGAGGAAGAAACAATTTATTGCCATGCCATTTAAAAGTTTTGGGATTATAATCAAAATTTCGTCGAGTCTCATCGATATGGTAGGGTTTTTTTAATTCCCTTAAAATGAAATAAGTATAAGCGCTCAACGGATTTGATCCTAAAGGTACTACTTTTGTGGCCAATATGTTATCAATTGGTTACCCCTTATTTTTTAATAAAGTGCAATAAATTTTAGAAGTAGGAGATGATAATTAAAACTCACATGTCGAGGGAAAGGTAGCAACTACCCCTAGAAAAATTACACCCAAGAGGAAAAAACAAGCCATGCATGAAGATGTACACTCTAGGGTGAGTAAAAATGTTGTTTTAGTAGAACTCTCTCCCTTGTAAGGGGACAAGTATTCACAACATAGACAAAGTGGATGATCCACAACCAATGATGAGGGTGGCATAGTGCATCAACCCCAAAAAATTGTCTCTTCGGGCCTCAAAGACCAGGAGAGAAATGCAGGAATAAGGGAGAACAAGGAATGATGTGTAGGTGATGGAGATGGTTGAGACCCTACTCAATACAAATTTGAGGAAACACATACATTTTTCCTTGTTACCAAAAGAGAAAAGAACCTCAATGGAGGTGTTTCTCTAGAACCACGTGGTTTAGATTTGAATACTATCAACATGGAAATTGATGAAACCAACAAAAACACTCTCACATGGGTCGACGTACAATTAACTGAAAGTAAGATTATAGTAGAGGAGTTATCATGAGAGGGGCCAACCATTTTTTAACAATAATCCATGAGACTTCATTATTCTAAATACAACAAATAGTCCAAAAATGTCCATATCGAGAGAGTTAGCATGAAGGATAAAAAGGTGATGGAGAAATGAAGCTTCGATCTCGAAGTGAAGGGCTTGAAACCTTCAAGAGTTCTCAAGTTTCACCAAGCTACAGGTGAAGCTCTATCTCACTCAATAAAAGAGCAAGAAATAAATAATGAGATATTGAAGAAGAGGATAAGGGAACTTGAAGATTCCCTTAGCCCAAAGCCATTATTTGTATAACCATTAGATATGATGGTTCCTAAGGATATCCATGAATAAATGGTTGGATCAAGCTCCAAATTCACCAAAGCTGCAAAATTGCTCATAGGTGTTAGAAGATATGTCATTGAACATATTGATAAGAGGATATGCATTATGTAGGAAGCTTAGGAAATATTTTTCGAAGCTCGTATCATATATGGAATGATTCACAATATAAGGGAATATATGTAAGAGGGTTTTCATAATGATGAGCATTTCTATAAGAATGCAATAAGCACATTTGTCGTGAGAATATCAAATATGGATGATCTTGTGAGATGGAAGCAAGAACTTCCTTTTAAAAATAGTTTAAATAAAATATAAGCGGGCTAGTTGGGGATAATAGATACTCTTCCAAAATTGATCTCCACCTATGATTCCATCATGGAAAATAAAATTACAATAATTTTAAAAGTTCTTGATAATATAAAGGATCTATAAGGTCCCCTCTTAATAAAAGACTCAATGTTTTAAAGTATGGATTAGGTGGAAATATAACTTGGTGTACTAAGGGTTGCATGGGGAATAGAATTCAATGATCTTGAAAAATTTCCAGAAGAATATCTCTGACAATGGTTGGTCAATTTTGTGAACAACAATGAAGATCAATCATCCATAAGGCATCAACAACGAGACACATTGAAGAGAATTGAGGATGATTTATTCAGAATCATGGTAAAACAAGAGATAACCATGGTGCCATTACGCGACTATATTACATAATGGTTGAGTGATGCATTAAACACAATCATTAACCCACCACAATATTGAAGATCGAAGAAACAACTATGATGATTCCACTAGAAATGCTCCCTCTTATATAAAGAATGCAAAAGAGTCACAAAATATTCTTCTCTGCTTCCATTTTTGTGAGTACAATCCTGTTTGAAGCAACTCTCTTATTTTTTATTTTTTTTCCAGTTTGTAAATCATCCAGTCTCATCATTCAAGTATTTCTGTGTGTGAGATCGATTTCTAGTTGACTCCTTTTGTCTTCTAGGTTGTTTGTTCCTAATATATGGTCCACAAGAGACCTATCTCAACCCACTAGGGTGAACACATTTCATATTTCTCATTAAATATCAAAGATATTGTGTAGTGTTGAGTTGTTACACTGATTTTCTTTGATATTGAACACTTAGTTTGTACTTATTTTCTGAAATCCCATAGAGAGATACCTTGGGGGCTCATAAATTTTGTGGTTTCACACTTCTATTTAAGCATGAAATATCAAGAATGATTTTCCTTTACATCTCTCTATATCAATGTTGCCAAATCATTTAAATTTATCTTAAATGACCATTTTTTCTTCTCTTTGTCTTGTGTTTATCTTTAGATAAATTTGTCTTTCCAAGATATGGGGACGAACATGATACAATGCTATGAACTGCTTTCTTTCCTTATGATTTGAGATTCGTTCTTTTCATATGTTCTTTTCCTATTCCACCCTTAGGAATTATTGTGATGAATGATAAAACCATTGGTTATAAATCTGGTCATTGTTTTGTTTGTGAAAAATAGAGGTGCACCACCTATTTAAAAATGAAGAGGGTATTTTTTAATATTTTCATAAAAATACCCTAGGAGGTTGTCTCTTTTCCTTAACAAGAAAATATATCAATGGTCATCTAACTAAATCAATGATTAGGGTGAAAAAAATCATTCCGTTGAAGCACAGTTTCAGTGGTGCTACAATTCCAAACATGTATGGTGGATAGTCCTTTGAGGGTCGTCTAAATAGATCAATGGTAAGGGTGCATTATGACGTAAAAATAAGAATTATATAAACATGAATAATAATAGTTGTATAATATTATCTTGTAACATTTTGAAATATTTTTTATAACTATAAAATCTTGTTCCCTCTTATTCTATATTGATTGTGAGGATTGGTCCAAGATAAAATATAAACCCCGATATACCATTACCCTAATGCCAATAAGAGTGTTCTTAGAGATAATGCCCCCCTTATTAACATACATTTTTTCTTTATTGAAATAACTTCTATATGAATAAAAAATCTTCCCTTCCTACCTTGATTCATATTTCACTGCTATGATGACACTTATGTTATGCTATCTTTTAGGACTTCCCTGCTACCATGATTCTTATGGAAGTAAACAAGTCCCACCTAAGGGGTATTCATATGAACACAATTGGAAGTCAACCAATATCACTCAATAGATGAATAATACAAAAAGTCACACCTAAGGGGGCTTCATATGGAATTAATTATAAGCATGACACTCATTTAAGATGGAAGTCAACCAATATCACTCAATAAATGAATAAGACAAAAACTCACACCTAAGGGGTCTTCATATGGAATTAATTATAAGCATCACACTCATTTAAGAGAGGATTAAGTCAACAAGTCCCACCTAAGGGGGATTCATATGGGCATAGATGGAAGTCAACAAGTCTCATTTAAGAGAGGAGGAAAACTAGTATTCATATGGACACAATTGGAAGTGAAATAGTCTCACTTAAGAGAAGAGTGATTGATAGTTTTTCAGATGATCATGGTGTCTTAGAATAGCTTTTATGAAATACTTGTCTTGGTAAAGCTTACACAATTAAAAAATATTTCCTTCCTACCATGATTCTTATGCTAATGGAGTCTTAGAATAACTTTTACAGTTATACAATATTTCTTTCACATCATGATTCTTATGCCAATGGGGACACATGTGACTTCTAAATACCAACTATCTTCATATGAACACCACAAGAAGTCAACATGTCCCACCTTAGGGGGTCTTCATATGGACATACATAGATGTCAACGAGTCTCACTTAAGAGATATGAGGTTTATTAGTTGTTGGTGATTGTGACATCTTGGAATAGCTTATATATATATATATATATATATATATATATATATCGGTAATATTTCCAACATGGTTATTGTATTGAAATATTTTACATGCTCAAATGATCTCCATTGCAGCCTGGGAAAATCACATAACACAATGAGCACCCAACCTAGGGTCTTCATCCCGATATTGATGCGGTAAAAATATAGTCATGTGAATATATTATTTGATGTCAAACATGGTAGAAACCACTTGATTAACGATCATTGAGGTAAACCATTAACAAGTGTGAGGTAAATCACCAATGATGATAATGACTCCCAAGGTACCCTATTACATTCTAGTGAATGTGAATAAATGAGATGAGGTTGAACACTCATGGAATCATCTAATCAAAGGTCAATGATGTAAACTTATCGTTCGAAGCAAGGAGGCCTGCCATTGAGGCATGAAGGTCCCAAGGTACTAGTTGGTTTCTGTTAGCGATATTTCTTGTAGCAGGGGTAAAATGTGAAGTAGTGGGTTAAAAACCCACTTATCCTAAGTTTGGGATGCCAATGCGTCCGTGTTTAAATGGAAGCCAAATATGGACGACAAGGATTCGAGCGCCCAGATCAATGACACACATGGGATTCTGGAGCCCCCCCGCCTTTCTACCTTTAAGCGCAGGGGGGGTCCGGAATCGAGGGCGCACCTCTTCAACGGCTACGATCGAAGCGCCCGGATCAACGACGCGCAGGGTGATTCTGGAACCCCCCTCGCCTTTCTACCTTTAAGCGGAGGGGGGGGGGTCCAGAATCGAGGACGCATATCTCCGACGGCCACGATTGAAGCGCCCGGATCAACGGTGCACTGGCAATCCGGACATCCACTATCATTCTGCGTTTAATCAACGTGCGGCCCCCCTTTCTTTGTGTCATCCTGCCATCTGTTCTCCACCTGACCGTGCGATGAGGCTCGATCTCTTTATCCCTCTCCTCATCTCCCAACGTCTGTCCATCTCCCCTCTTCTGATCCGTGCGGTCCCTTTCCCATCTCACCATCCACTCACCACCTGCCATGTGTCCAACTCTCTTCTACGTTAGCCTCCCACTACAATGTGCCCATTATATCTCATCTCCTGCCCCCTTCGCTTATCGTCTTCCACCATGTGTCTTCTCCTGTAACCTCTCTCACACCGTCATAGTTTCGGTGTTACCACTCCCATTATGCGCCCCATCCTTCGCGCTGGCTTGCACGCCTATTCATCAGGCTATTCAGCTAATCCATGTGGCAGCGTGAAAGGTCTTCCACGTCTCAAAAGTGCCGAGTTGGCCGGGCCATCCTCAATCCCAATGAAGCAGTTATTGAAGCAGTTGGTGGTGGTTAGACATTGCCTCCACCATAATGGGAAAGTCCGACGACGAATTAAAGGCACGTCGATTCGCCCACTGAACTGCTAGGAGTTAGATTGCGTCTTCCATAGTTGCACGATCAGTCAGAGATTGCAGCTGCAGATTGTCAAAGGCTATGCAAACGCAAGGTTTTAATGCAATGTCTCGATTTTGTTGTTGTTGTTGTTTTGAGTATATGTAGGCATTTTCGCCATTTTTGTAAGCATCGATGGTTGAGAAGAGCTCCCGGTTGTAAAGTTTTAATGAAGCATTGTTATTCTAGTTATGCATGAACTTTTGAGACTTCTTGCCTTATGAATGCCAGTTTCTTTCACGTCTCTGTTTACACTGTGTTAGAGAAGTTCGGAATTGGAGGATCCAGTCGAGTTGTAGCTGTTATAGGATGATGTTGTAATGGATCACTGTAATAGTTACGTTGTCTCTGATCAGTCCTTGTGATTTTTCCCAGTGCTGAGCGACTTGGAATTGGAGGATCCAGTCAAGTCCCCCTTCATTTTCTTGAGACCCTGAACCAAGAAGATCTTGCACTCAGATTCTTTCTTCTACATGCTTCTGAAAGCCTGTTGCCCAAAGTAGTTTGTTCACCCCTCCTACCGAGTCTTCTACCTATCCACCTTTTAATCAACCCATTGGCTGAAGTTAGATCAAGACCTCCTTTGTCCCATACATGCTAGACCCAGTCCCTGAGTTAGAATGATACTTCCTTGAGTCTTTACCTTCATTTTATCACCCTTTTAAAACTATCGTGACATAAACTGATGGGTGTCGGGCTCTGCTCCTGCAAGCAATCCAGGAGTGACTTCCGACGCTAACATTTCTGGCACCGTTGTCGGGGATGAAGTTGAATATTTTCCCCAGGATTGAACGACAACGATCAACTGATTCTGAAGGTGCATCAGATATCAGAACTATCAAGATTTCTATTGTGCACCTGGTGACTCCATTGTGACGACTTCACTGGGGATAACTTGTTCTATTAATTGTGGCTTTCAAAGGCAGACACACGCGGTCTCATTTACAGCTACCTCTAGCTACCCCTGAAGCTGACCCAGAGGTGGTTCTTAGAAGAGGAAAGAGATCCGCAGAAGAAGTTTCCATCGCCGAAACAGGTAATCCGCCATCTCCTTCTGTGAGAACTCCTTTTTCTCCTCAGTTTCTTAATAGACCTCCTTCAAAGGTTTCCCTTTTCTTGAATTTTGGGAGTGTTCCTGCTGAGTTTTCCCCTCTTAATCTGGGATTGGAGGGAGAAATCCTCGTCACTCCCCTTTCTACTGAAGTTGTTCCTTGGCGTAGACCCAGGACTACAAAATATTTCCCCACTCCTACACAAAGAGGGACGCCTGTTGACTTGAACTCGTTAGCCTTCTCCTTGAATCCTCTCTTATTCCCCACTCCACTTCGAGACTCATCCCCAGTAGCCCCTTCGCAAACCCCTTCTCCTCCTAGTTCTCCTCCACCTAATATTCCTATGGCTGGTGCTAATACCCCTCTAAATAGAATGGATGCCATAGTCACTACCAGATATGCCCCCTTAATCCTACCCCATCCCATGAATCCTCTCCCTGCCGGAGACTACCTGAAATACATGCCCAAGTTCACCGGGGAAGGGGACGTAACTGCGGAAGAGCACCTGGTTGCTTTCTATAGTTATGCAGATAACCTAAACATTGAAAATGAAGATGTCTAGATGAGAGTCTTCATCCAGAGCCTAGATGGCGAGGCGAGGAAATGGTTTAGAGGATTGGCCCCCGGTTCTATTGCTAGAATTGAAGCCCTGGATAATCTTTTCTTGAGGCAGTGGGGAGATAGGAAGGATTTCATGTATTACATGAAAAATTTTGGGTCTTTGAAGAAAATGGAAGGAGATTCTGTCTCTGACTTCTCCAAAAGATTCAATAAGATGTATAATAAGATCCCCACAGAGATAAAGCCCTCAGAAGCCTCTGCCCAAATTTCCTATGCTGGTGCATTTGGCCCTGATTTCTGCCTTTTATTGAGGGAAAGAAGAGCCACCTCCTTAGCTCAAATGCAAGATGCGGCCATAGAAGTAGAATCCAACATATTAGAAGCTGACAGACTGAGGAGCAAGGATGATGCAGATAGAAGAAAGGGAAAGTCCGAAGCCTCAACTTCCGGCCCATCGTTGCCCCACTCTCAAGTGGATGAACTGACCCAGATGATGAAGTTCCTATCTGAAGAGATGGAGAGACTGAAGGTGGAAAGGAAGAAAATGAATAAGGGCCCTCAGAGCACTGAAATCAAAGGGGGTTTCAGAAGGCCAAATAATATTGCTCCCCCGACTATGCGTAAAGAGAGGGGAAGAGATAGGGAAGACCAGAGAATTCAGGCTCCTTTTCAGAACAATTTGGTGGCCAATGAGGAAGAAAGAGAAACAGATGAGCTGGATCCTGAAATCCATTGCTTAGGAGACACTCCTCCTTTTCCTCATCTCACTCAAGCAGCTTATGAGGAGGCTCTTATGGATAGTCAGCTGAATGAATTGAGCAAGGGAGACAAGGATAGTGATGGTCGAGGCAGGTACAACCTGAGGTACGACAAAAAGACAGCAGCATCTGATATTTCTGAGCGGTCCACTAGAACAGAGAAACTTGCTAATGAAGTAGCAGACGCTCACAGAGGTAGGAAGGCCCAACCCCTCTCTCCCACTATCCACAATCATGTTCCTGAAATAAGAGAAATTCCAAAGCCTACATCTTCTTTTAATTTCGAGCATGAAATTCAAAAGATCAGAATCCCTGTGCCCCTCACCGAGCTTATTAAACATGAAGAATTTAAGAAACGCTTCTCTGAGATTTTACAGTCTGAAGCCTCATGCCTCCCCACAGACTCCATAAATCTCCAAGATCAAAATCCAGCAGTCATCCTAGGTCCCATGGTAGAAGATAGAGATGATTCATCCCCTCCCTTCTACACATACCTGAACATACATGATAAAGTGTTGCACAACTGCTTGATGGATTCAGGGGCTTCTCAAAACCTCATGCCCAAAAATGTCATGGAAGATTTAGGACTAGAAGTCACCCGAGCCTATCAAGACCTCTATTCTTTTGATTCTAGGAGAGTTCAGTGTCTCGGAGTTATTAAAGACCTGGTTGTCACCTTGTTTCAACTTCCCATGAAAAGCGTGGTCATGGATATTGTAGTGGACGATGTTCCCCCCAAGTTCGATATGTTGTTGTCAAGATATTGAATAAAAAGACTGGGGGGAACTTTGCAGATGGACCTCACGTACGCTACCATCTCAGTGTTCGGAGGGGAGCATAGAAGACTATAAAGAGAAGCCCAACTCACCTATATAATCAGTGATGAAGCCGACCCCGCCAATCATCCCATCTTTGCATTGGACACTGATTTAGGCTCCAGTTTACTGCAGCTCACCCATGCCCCCAAGCCTCCTCTGAAACTCGGAAAGCAACCCTCTGCTTCCCATGAATTTCCATCCCCCGTCATCCCAATTTGGAAGATGTTCTTTGATGGAGCCTGTTCCCGAGAAATCACTGGAGCTGGGGTGGTTTTTGTGTCACCTGCGCAGGAGATCATATCCCTATCATATAAGCTGGAATTCGAAGCTACCAACAATGTGGCAGAGTATGAAGCTCTTATCCTAGGATTAAGAGTCACCAGGGAAATGGGAATTCAAGAGGTAGCAGTGTTCGGAGATGCCGAATTGGTAGTCCAACAGATCATAAGCACATATCAAGCCAAGCATCCTTGACTCAGGAGTTATAGAAATGAGGTATGGGACCTAATTGACAGCTTCTTCTCAACATTTAACATTTCTTTCATCCCAAGAGAAGAGAACACAGTGGCAGATTCCTTGGCTGCATCAGCAAGCATTTTCAAAATACCCTTGCTGCCCAAGTTGGGGTATGATGTAGAAGTAAAGTACAAGCTCTCCATACCTGACAACGTCAAACATTGGAAGGTGTTTGAGGATGATCTTGAGATCAAAAAGTTCTTGGAGACTATCGAAGAGTTTTCATAGTTGCATATCGATCAAGATTCCACCTCTGAGGAAAGGTTGGATGGGGGTGAGTTGTTGAGTAAAATAGAAAATCATGATATTATTTAGTTGCCTAGCAATCACATTCCAAGGGGACTAGTCCCATTAGAGAGATTGTTTGATGGGAACAATGTGGCAGTAAGGGGGAGAGTTTCAGGTGATGATGCTGACACAATTGAGTGCAACATCGACACACCAGATGAGCCTAAGTTTGTCAAGCTGTCAAGGAGTTTGACCAAGGAGCAGAGGGTTGAATATACCAAGCTGCTGAGGGAGTTTGCTGATGTGTTTGGATGGACCTATGAAGACCTCAAGACGTATGACACATCAGTCATTGAGCACAAGATCCCACTGAAAGAAGAGGCTAAGCCATTCAAGCAGAAGCTGAGGAAGATAAATCCCATGTTGCTGCTTGTCATGGAGAAAGAAGTGAAGAAGCTGCTAGATGCCCAAATCATTGTCCCCTTGAGATATTTCAATTGGGTGGCCAATTTGGTCCCGGTAAGGAAGAAAAGTGGGGAAATCAGACTCTGTGTTGATTTCAGGAACCTGAACAAGAACTCAAGGAAAGACAATTATCCCCTGCCCAACATGGAGTACATATTGTAGAAGGTCATTGGTGCATCTATAATATCCATGATTGATGGCTTATCTGGTTACAATCAGATATCATTCATGCCTGAGGACAGGGAAAAAACGGCCTTCACGACTCCTTGGGGTACATTCATGTATGCCAAAATGCCTTTCGGACTGATGAATGCAGGAGCAACATTTCAGTGAGCCATGGAAATAGCCTTCATTGGGGAGAAGGACCAGTTCATGGTAATCTATCTAGATGACATCACAGTTTTCTCCAGGACAGACAAGGAGCACTGCCTCCATTTGAGGAGGGTTTTCCTGAAGTGTCGAAGGTTTGGCCTATCTTTAAAACCTAAGAAATCTTTGTTCGCTATGAAGGAAGGGAAGCTATTAGGACATATAGTGTTAGCAGAAGGAGTAAGGATTGACCCTAGCAGGGTAGAAGCACTTCATACCCTGTCACTTCCCAGATCTAAGAAGGAAGTTCAGGCCTTTTTGGGGAAGATAAATTTTCTGAGGAGATTTGTCTCAAATTTTGCTGAGTTGGTGAAGCACATCACAACCATGCTCAGGAAGGGAAATGAAGTGAAATGGACTACCGAACCCAGGGAATATTTTGTCCAAATAAAGAGGGCACTGACTGAGGCACCTGTGCTAATCAGTCCTGATTATTCTAAAGATTTCCTGATTTTTTCTTTCGCTTCCTGCGATACAGTAGCAGCAGTCTTGTTGCAGAAAAATGAGCGAGGGCGAGAGCAACCAATTGCCTTCTACACCAAGGCATTGAGGGATGCAAAACTTCGGTACGAGGCCATGGAAAAGCGGTCCTATGCCCTGGTGAAATCTCTCAAAGCTTTCGGAGTCTATATTTTGCACTCAAAAATCACTGCATATGTTCCTTCGGCCTCCATGAAGGACATTCTTACACAGCCCGACATAGATGGAAGAAGAGGTAAGTGGATTGCCAAGATCCTAGAGTTTGACCTGGAAATCAAGCCTACCAAGTTGATAAAGGGGCAGGGTTTAGCCAGGTTGTTAGCTGAATCCAATTGCAAAGATTTAGGAATTAACTTCATCAATGAGCAAGCTAAGTCATCTAACGAGCATTTCCAGAATGCCTCATCACTAACAACATGCACCTGGTACAAGGATATATTGTATTTTCTGCAAGAATTGAGGCCTCTTGATGGAATGGAAAAGAGTAAGGTGAGAGCTCTAAAGCTCAAGGTGGTAAGGTATTGCCTCATTGACCAAACCTTGTATTGGAAAGACCCTTTAGGGGTATTTTTAAGGTGCCTGGACCCACAAGAAGCTCAACAGGTTACATTTGATTTCCATAGTGGCCTTTGTGGGGGACATCATTTCTGGAAGACCACAGCCCATAAGATCCTCCGAGCTAGGTATTACTGGCCCACTCTATTCCCTGATGTCTACAGAGAAATCAGAGCTTGCATCAAATGCTAGAAGTTCTCAGGAAAGAAGCAGCTCAATTCTCTGCCATTAAAGCCCGTAGTAGTTTCAACACCCTTTCAGCAGTGGGGATTGGACTTCATCGAAGAAATTCATCCTCCCTCAAGTGGCCAACACAGATGGATTCTGACTGCGACAGACTACTTCACCAAATGGATAGAAGCTGTCCCCACCAAGAGCACTTCCCACAAAGTAATTATCAGCCTCCTGGAGGACATCATCGCTAGATTTGGCTGCCCCAGCAGAATTGTCACTGATAATGCCACTCCCTTCAAGTCCAAGCCTCTGATCAAGTTCTGTGAGCAGTTTGAGATTTCACTAATTCACTCGACTCCCTATTATCCTCAGGGAAATGGACTGGCAGAGTCTTCCAATAAAATCCTGATCAAGCTCATTAAGAAGTTGCTGGAAGACAATAAAAGGGCCTGGGATTCGAAGTTAAAATTTTCTCTATGGGATGATCGGGTGACAACCAAGAAGTCCCTGGGCATCTCACCTTTCCAACTTGTTTACGGGACAAAGGCCGTTTTTCCTACTCAACTCGCCTTATCTGTAGCAAAATTCCTCCAGGACCTTGAAGGAGAACCTGACAATATGGTCAGACGGATTCATTAGATGGTGGAAGTGCAGCAGATTAGAGAGAAGGTCATGGACAGGGCCTACAATCATCAGCAGAAGATCAAGCAGGATTTTGACAGAAAGGGCAGAAAGAAAGAATTCAAGCAGGGTGATCTGGTGCTCAAATGGGATGCACCCAGGCAGGATAGGGGAAAGCACAGTAAGTTTGATGCCCTCTGGTTTGGGCCTTTCAAGATCCTTGAAGTATTTTTGAACAACACTTACAGGTTGCAGGATCTGGAAGGTGAAGAAGTTTTGAATGGCCCAGTGAATGGGCATTTCTTGAAAAAATGTTTTTTGTGAGCCGCCGTCGGCTCTTTTGTTTTGTAAATATTGTTTTTGTTTTCAGGTTAATAAATGACTCTATAAGCCCAACAACAGGGCACTAAATCTACAAAAGGAGTTCTTAGAGCATCACAGGGACGACTCTATCCCCCATGGAGCCAAATGTTAGCGATATTTCTTGTAGCAACGGTAAAATGCGAAGTAGTGGGTTAAAAACCCACTTATCCTAAGTTTGGGATGCCAATGCGTCCGTGTTTAAATGGAAGCCAAATATGGATGGCAGGGATTTGAGCGCCCAGATCAACGATGCACATGGGATTCCGGAGCCCCCCTGCCTTTCTACCTTTAAGTGGAGGGGGGGGGGGGTCCAGAATCGAGGGCGTACATCTTCAATAGCTACGATCGAAGCGCCCGGATCAACGACGCGCAGGGTGATTCTGGAACCCCCCTCGCCTTTCTACCTTTAAGCGGAGGGGGGGGGG
>ML777055.1:989274-1025521 GCA_009831015.1 Picea engelmannii | reverse complement strand
CCCCCCCAATGAAGGAAAAATGAGACCAAACCATTTCTGGTCACAACCTTAATGAAGGATAAGAGAGACCAAGTGAAAATTAGGCTAAAACATCGGGGAAGAAGTAGTGAATGTTTATTGGATTGGATATGTGATATTTAGGTGATAATGACCTAATGATTAGGTGGAAAATAACATTATAACATATGATCCCTAAAGTGTGAGGTCAAAATAGGTGTCTTATGGCCGCAACACTTTATAAATCAAGTCACAAAGCTTTTGGAAAAGAATCATGGAGAAGAGAATCACAATTCCTGTAGAAAAATATCCTCGAGGTGGGCATACCCATGCTCGGTAAGAAGAACAAGAGCATAGCTGCCATAAATACACTGCAGATCCATGCATGACACAAGTGATGGGATGATGGCCATAACTAAATACACCGTGGATCCATCAAAAACCAATCATGACTCAAACATGGCCACAAAATTATACACTATGGAACCATGAAAGATGCAAGTGAAATGATAGCCACGACCAAGTACAAATTTGGATCTATGTCACATCATAAAAATTAGTGAGATGACTTAATAATTAAGTAATATGTTAAGTTCTCATGAATATTATCCATCACAACTTGGGAAAGAATATCATCTAACAAGAGTGTGATCTTTCCCAAGTTCTTCATCCTACATCCGAATGGTATGAATCTACAACATGCGAATAAATGAGTTGAAGTCGAGCATGGTAGAAACCATTTGATTACCAGTCATTAATGTATACCATTAACAGATGCAAGGGAATCCACCAATGATGATGATGGAACCCAAGATACCAAGTACAATCTACATAGTGTGAACGGAGTTGACATCGAACACTCGTAGATTCATTCGACATGAGCCAATGATGAAAACCCACTGTCAAAATGAAAGGAGACCTGCCATTGATGTATGAAAGTTCCATGGTATTGATGGGATTCTAGATTTCAAACTTGGATAATGAACTAGATTCGACAAGGTGAAATATGTCGAAGAAGGGCCTTGATGTATCCCCCATCAAACGACATGAAACGGGTAAATTTATATGGTTTGAAGATCATAATAATAGAGCATAGGTGGACAGAAAGAGGAAAAAATGGACTGCAGGTGGCTGATGTAGGTAAAATTCCCTTGAACAAATATGCGCGATGAATGGCTTGACTTGGAAGCATTAACTCATATGAATACCAAAATAACTGGTCATGGAACGATGAGTGGAACGTGACACAATGATAGGATTGGTGGTCAATGACAGACAATGGATGACTCGTTTGTTATATATGATGATAAAACAAGTGAGTTGTCCAAGGAAGACTCGAAGTAGTAGTGATTGCCAGATAATGAAAATAACAAGATGGAAAAACCCTCTAAAAATTCCCCACCATGATTGGCGAGAACCTTTTTCTAGTTTTATGATCTTGAGGAGGATAACAAATGCTTGTTATAAATCATCTAGCAATGAGTCCCTCGACATATTATTCATGAACCTGAGGAAGGAGGGGTTTGGTCCCATGAATGGGTCCTTCGATGTAAATTTTAACGAGTCCAAAGAAGGGAAACTCGATGGCCATTTCTTGTTTATTGAGTTTGAAAAGGTCGTAAAGAAAACTCCATATACTTACCTGTGGATTTTTACTGAGCCCGAGTAGGTTTTTTCTTGCCGATGTTTTTAGTTTTAGGGAGTCTGAAAAACTTAAAGAAGACTCCAGGGGGATACTTTTATCGTAAATTTAGTCTCCTCGGCCCGAAAACATTTAAAACAATGTGAAGGAGAACTCTCTTAACCATGATGGATAGGGTGTTCCTGTTTCATAAATAGTATGATGAGATCGAAAAAGAGATAAACTATCTCCCAACATACGTGCTTTCTAATTCAATTTAACGAGCATGAAAGGAAACAAGATCGCTCAACAATTTTTTTCATTTTTTAACGAGTTTGAAAAGAGCTTAAAGATTTCTCTATAATGAGTTCCTCTTTTGTAATTAGTCTAACGAGGCTGAAAAAGGGGTAAACTATCACTCAAAAGACACACTTTCTAACCTTTTAATGAGTGTGAAATGAAACAATCTCACTCGACAATCTTTTCATGTTTAGATAGTTTGAAAAGAGATTAAAGGAGACTCCAACAAGTTCCTTTTTCATAGAGCTCTTATGAGTCCGAAAAAGAGATAAAAGTATACTTGATAACTTATTCTCATGTATTAACGAGCACGGGAAAGAAAAAAGATTAAGATTGGTAACCTATTCTCATGTATTCATGAGCATGAGAAAGAACAAAGACTAATATTGAGATTGGTTTCGTTTTTACACAAGCTTGAAACAAAGTAAAACTATGCTTGGGTAGGTTTCATTTTTTCACAAGATTGAAACTAGGAAAACTATGCTCGACACTTCCCAATGTAAAATCCAAAGGTGGGTGGTTGGTACTTTTCCCCCAACCTGAGAAGCTAGTAGCTTAAATCCGACATGATAACCAAAAGCTGGAGACATGCCCCCCAAGCTTCGTTTCATCCATCGACTCTTCTCTTATCACCAATTGATATACCTAATAGAATCCTAGTTACTAATAGGAAAAAATGTTCTTCGAGGTAGATGGAATGAAGGTTAGGGTACGATATCTAAAGAAAAGACTCGACTCAAGGGGAGTGGTCATTGTTTCATTTTTAACGAGCTTGAAACAGGAAACGAAATATGCTCATAAGGGTCTATTTCATATTTTAATGAGCTTGAAACATGAAAATAACTATGCTCATTGTTGGGTTAGATCCCCATACCTCTATTTCATTTTGTTAACGAGATTCACACATAAATGTGAACCATTCTCCTCGATTGGTTTCAATTTTTAATGAGATTGAAATAAAAAATAAACTATACTATTTTCTATGTGGGATCCCCATACCTCTATTTCATTTTTTAACAAGATTGAAATAGAAATGGGAACCATGCTCATAGATATCATCTTGATCATGTCTTCCAAGAGGATAAAAATATGAAAGGAATATATGTCAAGGGAAAAACCTTGATCATGGTTTCCAAGAGATATTCACTAGACGGAAGAACAACACTCTTGAAGGAATACATGTGGAGGGGTGTGATAGGGGTAGGGAGAGCAGGCTCTAAAATCCATATCAAATAAATCACCATGTCAACTACCAAATCTAATTTAGAATAAGGGAGAGATTCCTTCTCATTCGGAGTGGAATGCATGGGACAGGTTGCCACTTAATTGACTTGTGGCAGGGTAGATGGTGCTGCCATATAAGGACCATTCTGGGAAGTCATATATTTGGCCATCATATGAGGGCCAATGGATGGAAGTTGTTCTATGGTTACTATTCTTCCATTATGTCAGAAAAACATGACTCGAAAGAGTGTGGAAAAAATATTTCATGGCATAAAGATAGTCTTGCTCGAGGAGAAAATTAAAGTGCAAGGGGTCATGGAATACCATCACATCAATGTATAACATTTTCCCCCCAAAATTAACAATAAAATGAGGAAGGATCCCTAAAGGTTGACTAACCATTCTATTAAAATCCAACAGATTATGAGTCACCGGTGCAAGCTAAGCTAAACGAAGAGCTTTCCAAGCATTTGAGGATAAGATGCTATCACAATATCCTTCATCTATTATAGTGTTAGGAATATACCTACCAAAAAATTTGATAGTGATTTTTAAAGGTGTGTAAGAAGGGAGACGAGGTTTTATTAGAGAATTCCAATCAATGGTAATTAGATTTCTTGGAGGGGGTGCCTTTGGAATGGGTGGAATGCCCCCTTGTCTGGAGGAATCCTCAGTGACAAGAAACACCTGAGTGACATCCTCACTCTTTAAATGAGGAGTGGGATCTATGGATGGGGATATTGAATCAACCACTTGATGGACCAGATCAACCGTGGAGGGACTTGGATCAATCACTTGGGATTCACTCTTTGATGGAAGAGTGGGATCGACTGATGATAGAATCAGATCGACCACCTTATCAACTGGGTCAATTGAGGATGAAACCAAATTGACCACTTGATCAACCAGACTAACTGAGGAGGGAACTAGATTGATCAGTTCATCAACTAATGGTGGGTTGGAATTTGTTTTTGAAGATCAACAATATTTTTCAACAAATATGTAGCTTCATCCATGCGGGGAAAAAGGTAGGTGCAGTGCATCTCCTTACATAATAAGAAAGGAAATTTGACTTTACCCTTCTTATTTCCAACCTGATTACTAATCAATGGGTTATCCCCAACATGACCTGCAATGGCTAATGATGCAAATTGAGAAGAAAATTGAGACCACACTTCTACAACCTTAGGAATACCAGGGCAATCCTTGAGAAGGTGATCACCCTTGTAAAGCTTGCAAGGGAATTTGGGCTTGCGATTTTTAGACATGAAGACACCATCAACACTCACAACATGATGCCCAAAGGCTATATGATCGCTTCCAACATGTCTTGCAGGGGTTGGAAGCTTTCCCTCTTTCTTAGTTTTCTTCTTCTTAATATTCTATTTCTTCTTCTTCTTATCCATCTGGTTATTAGCTATAGAGATTTCACTAGGAGAAGAGGAATAATGGGAAGAAGACCCTACAGGAAAATAAGGTGGAGGATATATATGAGGTTGATGATCCTGGAGTGGAGTGTTTACATATGAATCACTAGGGGCATTGATGTTCACCGGAGTGGAAAACAACGAAACCAATAGCCTAATTGTGAGACCAGGAAGAGTCAAAGTTGCGATGTAAGGTGGACCAACATGTCCCAAAGAAGGAGAAACAAATCAAATCCTTGGAAATAGGATTCCTTCATTGGTATTTCTAGAAACTGATGGCATAGATACAGACTCAACCCTAAGGTCCACCTAGAAAACAAACAACATGTGCTAGAAAATATAGAAGCAAATAAAGAAAACCAATAACTTCTCATGATGAACATACTATTGCACCCTGCAGGAGCTAAGATCCCTTAGGTTCTACCAACACCTAAGACAGGAATAGAGACATAAACTAAGGATGTTCCTAGATATGATTCATACATGAAAACAACCAAAGAAGCAATCTTACATGGATTGACAATAGATCTAATAATATATCATAACACATAATTATACTAATCCTCTACCAATGAATACATAAACTTATATGAATAGTTGAATAGAGGGAAACATCAATATGTATTCTATTAATCAAAGAAGGAATATTACAACTTACAGATGTAGACTGAAGAGATGGCCTCCTTCCAAGCTCCTTTCCCAAGTCTTGCAACCAAATCACCAGAGTAACCTTGCTAGCTCTTTCCTCCCCCTTTCTCATGGGAAATGGATTGGTTCTTATACATATTTAGGGATAAGGCCATATAGTTATTAGGATAAGATTCTAGATCTCATAATGGAATCCTTCTTGAATCTAAATGAAAAGAAATCAGTGGGAGATCTCATCTGTCGAAACCAAATACAAAAATAGGAGATTCTAGGCTCGGTCGCGACATATACACACCGACAGAGTGACCAGTCGCTCCTTGGAAATCCATAGGGAGAGACCAACCCTTTTGGTTGGACCCTCAATGAAGGAAAAAGGTGACCAAACCCTTTAGTTTGTCCCCCCTCCCAATGAAGGAACAATGCAATTGAACCCTTTTCGGTTGCACCCTTAATGAAGGATAAGAGCGACCAAGTGGAAATTAGGCTAGAATATTAGGGAATAAGTGGTGAATGTTTGTTGGATTGGATAGGTGATATTTAGGTGATAATTACCTAATGATTAGGTGGAAAATAAAATTATAATAGAAGGCCCATTTTATTAAGTAAGAAGTAGAGAAGCTACTTAATGTTGGTTTCATCTACCTGATTCCTTTGACTGAATGGGTGTCCAATCTCATTCCTATAAATAAAAATTAAGGAGCGATATGCATATGTATGGATTTTAGAGACCTGAACAAGGATTGTCCTAAATATAACTTCCCTACTCCTTTCATTGTCCATATTCTTGATGAGTGTGCGGGAAGCAAAGTATTTCTTTTGTGGACAGATTTTCAAGGTATAATCAAATTCAGATCAAACTTGAGGATCAACATAAGATGATGTTTATTTGTCCTTGGGCTACTTTTGCATACCAAAAAATGCCTTTTAGTCTTAAAAACACTGAAGAAACCTTACAACATGTAATGACCTTTTCTTTTAACGATCTTAAGCATATTTTCGAAACTTAATTAGATGATCTCACTGCTCACTCTTGCAAGAGAGTAGATCACTCCACTCACCTTTGATTAGTATTTGAGAGATGTCGTTAATATCGCATTCAGATGAACCCTCACAAGTGCATCTTCTACGTTAGGTCTGGTTGTATTTTAGGATTATTAGTGTCTTAGCATGGGATCATGGTAGATCCTATGAAGGTTGAGGAAATACTTTGATTTCCTCCCCAACACAACATTTACAACTTCAAGGTTTGCAAGGGAAGGTTAATTTGTTGTGTTGGTTCATAGTGAGTTATACCAATTTAAATAAAGGTTTCATGTGTCTTTTTAAGAAGGAAACTTTGTTTATATGGGATGAGTGGTCCTAGGAATCCTTCAATGCTCTTAATAAATCTTTGTTATCGGTGCCTATGCTAAAGCCTCTAGAATACAATAGATACTATTTGATATATATCATCGCGTCTGAAGGGACAATCGGTATGGTTCTCATTCAGGAGGATAATGAGATCCATGAGCACATTTTCTAATATCTCAGTCGAAACCTAGTTGGTCCTGAAATTAAATACTCTCATGTAGAGAAACTAGCCTTGGGCACCGTACATGTAGTTAATATATTATGACATTATATCTTACTTTGTAAAACTACTATGGTTGCGGATATCAATCCATTTCAATACGTTCTCACCAGGCGTATCATAGGGGGGAAATACAACAAGTGGATTTTTATTTTTCAAGAATTTGATCTCAATTTCACTTCGGCGAAGTCTAAGAAATCACTAGTTTTTGTCAAGTTGATATCATACTTCTCTCGAATAGATGAGGAAATTTTTCATGATGATTCATTCATGTATGAACATATTTTCCTTATCTCATCTTCAGACCCCTGGTATGGAGACATTTTGATCTATCTTCAAACCTTGTATACATCATCAAACTAAAACTATCTTATTATTGGTGACACTCTGTATCATCGAGGGGTAGATAATATTTTACATCATTGCTTGACTCACGAGGAAGTTTAGGTTGTTCTCAATGACTGTCACAGTGGGGCGTGTGGGTTTTATTTATCCAAGCTTGTGACAACCCAAAAGATATTGTGAGCTAGTTATTTTTGGCTGTCATTTTTTAAATATTATGTTGAAGCAGCTAAGGAGTGTCATCCTTGTTACGTGTTTTCTCGTAAAATGAGCTTGCACCCATCCCCTATTCACCCATTCATCATCGTCGATCCTTTCACCAAGTGGGGGGTAAATTTTGTGGACAGTAACCCAACCTTGGCTAGGGGGCACCAACATATTATCATGGTCGTGGATTATTTTACTAAATGGGTAGAGGCCATGCCCATCATTAAATATGATGGTAAGACTATAACATTCTTCATATTCATCCAGATTATAGCCTGGTTCAAAATACCAAGAGAGATTTTCACTGATCATGGAAGTCACTTTCAGAATGAAATGATGAGAGAATTAGCATCAAAACTAGGGTTTAAGCATGGTCATTATTCCCCTTACTATCCCCAGGAAAATTGTTAAGTAGAGGCAGTGAATAAATCTCTCAATACCATCTTGAAAAAAACAGTCAGCAAGATTAAATGTGATTAGAATTTGATTCTTTACCCTGCACTTTGGGCATACCAAACCATGGTAAAGACTTCCACTAGTTTCTCTCCTTTTTCAGTTAGTAGATGGCGTGGAGTCAATTCTTCCAAACGAATGTGAAATACCTTCCCTTGAGTTGGAAATTGAACTCCTACCTGACACATCCTATCTTGAAGAGTGCCTCATGCACCTGGAGCACCTCATGCACCTAAAGCGCCTTGATAAGTAGGGTTGAGATGCCTCTATGACTATCAAAGCAAATAAATGATGTTTTAAGGTTCAATACGGTAAGTCTATTTGTCCCTGGAAGTATGCTGAGGGTGACTTGGTTTTCATTTATGACCAAGCCAAAGAACCACTGGGGGAAGGGAATTTGATGCAGGAGAATCACCAACACATCAAGCGAGCCAGAGCGGAAGCGAAGGACAGCTGGACAAACACCAATACAAATTTTGAAAATGCCTTGGAATTGTTGCACAATCTTAAATGTAGCCATTAAGAAGAAGCACACTTGTATAATGTAACCGGACCTTGAGCCTTTAGCTCTCATCCTTAGTAGGTAGAAGGCATTTAAAGTAATTAATGCAGGAAGATAGAATTTAATTCTAGATTAGATTGTTTGAGAGTGCAAGAGGGAAACAAGATATAGACACCCTCATTGTGTATTGTAACATAATTGAAGCAGGTGAAGAGCAAGAGCATGCAAAGAGCTTTGTAAGAACACCCATGTACAGATATTTGGATTAATAGGAAGAGATTGATTCAAATTCATGGTTTTGTGTTGTTCTCTGTGTATTGATGCTGAATGATATGCTCATGAATATTTGTTTCCTGTTATACATTTGTTTTATATGCTATGTATATGATTTCATGGTTGAGTTTGAAGTCTGAAAGGGAAAGGGAATGAGTTTCAATTGTTTCTCTATTTGAGCCAAGGATTCCTGCAAGGAGTGCAGTTGAAGTGTTCGCAAGGAGTGTGTTGACAAAGGGTTCAGACAGAGATAGCTTTTGTTCTCATTCATTTTGAGGTGCAGACAGGCACAGGAGCCGTGCAAGGAGTGCGCAGGCCAAGTGAAGTTTCAAGGTTGCGAACTTGAGAAGAATATTTGAAATACTGTTGTTGCAGGAGTGCGCAGGGTCGAAGGTTTTCAGCACCGAGGAGTGTCTGAAGGTTGCCGCAAGGAGTCTTTTCTAAGACTTAGAGTTGTAAGAAAGATCAGGAAGGATAGGCCTTCGAATCTGCTGAAGAACAGTGGAAGATGTGACTGGAAGTTTGTAAGAAGCATTGCAAGTTTGCACGGAAGTGGACGAGTTCTGTGGAGGAACACTTAGTCACTTCGCAGATTTAACCAAGGAAGGAACGAATGATTGGTATTCTTTGAGAAGGATTCACGAGATTCTGTGAGCCGTCAAATCTCAGGAAGAAGTAGGGAGATTACGGTGAGAGCGTCGAAGGGTTCAAAGCTCAGGAGGGGTAGAACCGTAGATCTGAGACACAGGGGCCATCAGATTTACACGTGTATTTTCATATCGGAGTTTCATGTGTTGAAATTCGTAAACTTGGCAATGGGAATCGCGATATCGTGATACGCGATATCCCAACGACCAATAAAATAGTGTGGGAACACAAGGGTTGGTGTTGTGGACAGGTGACATACCTTATTGGGGTTTCACAATGAGAAGTCCCGAAGCATTCGCATTAGGATTCGCGATCCTGCGAAGCCCGAAATACCGACAGAGGTGACGGGATGTTGAATAGTCAACTCGCACGTGCATCGGAGTTTCGACGTATTAGGAATCAGGGTTCGGTAAACCAAGTTTCTCAACATCGCGAGTGCTGAATTCGCGACAAGAAAAGTTCCGATAGAGAAAAGAAAGGGTCAGTGTTGATTGGTTCTCGGGTCTCGGGGATTCGAGAGACCTACGCTCGACCAGTGGATTCACGAAGTCGTGAAGTCCGATCCTCCGAGTGCAGAGAGGGGATCGCATGAAAAGTCCTATGGGTGCAGATTTCCCGACAGGGGAATAGAAGAGCATTACAGTTCTTCGGGCTGAAGGAGAAGAAAATATCCTGAGCTGACGTAGGCCTTCCGACCTGCGGGTGGTGAGGAAGGAAATTTGGCCATCAAGTGGTATCAGAGCCTGATTCTTGTCTGTACATTTCAGACGAGGGAGGCATAAGAGGTAAAGAGTACTCTGATACACTGCACCAAGTGGTATCAGAGAACAAAAAGATTATTTGCTTTCTGTAGCAGAGAAGAAGACTTCACCATGCCGCCAAGGAGAGATAGACAATCACCCGATCCAGAGGATAGGGAAATGCTGAGAAGAAGAGGCAGGCAGATGACTGATCCAGTCATGGAGAGACAGATGCATGATCTACGAGCTAGACTCGAAGACATGGAAATAACGCAAAGGTGCACAGCCAGTGCAAGGGATCTTAGTGATTCTGAAAGTGAAGCTGAGGCTGAACGTGAAGAGGAAGTTGTAGCCGAAGATGCATCAAACGAGCATTTGATCAGAGCTATTGCAAGGATGGGTGCAAGAGAGAAAATGGACATTCCAGTTTATGAGGGAAACTTGGATGCAGAAGAGCTTCTAGACTGGATTAGAGCTCTGGACACATACTTTGACTATGAAGATGTCGAAGAAGACAAGAAAGTTAAGCATGTTGTCACTAGATTGAAGGGACATGCAAAATTGTGGTGGGATGAACTACAAGCTGACAGACGTTGCAAGGGCAAGCAGAAGATTAAGAGTTGGGATCGAATGATTGTGAAGATGAAGGAGAAATTCATCCCGAGGGATTATCAAATTACTCTGTTCAGGAGGATGTAGAACCTGAGATAGAAGTTGATGATAGTGAAAGAATACAATGAGGAATTCTACAAACTAAACATCAGGGCAGGTCATCGGGAGAGCAATGATGAAAAAGTTACCAGATACATGAATGGCCTGAGATATGATATCCAGGATGAGATGAGAATGGTAACCATCCGAACGGTGGAAGATGCTTATCAGATGGCTCTGAAAGCTGAGGAGAAGCTGAGCCAAAAGCAGAGTCAAAGAGGCCGAAGCAGGAGTCAGCCCAGAGGCAAATCAGTTACCCAGGATAAGTACCAAAAGCCCATGGAGGATAGGAAGAAACCTCAGACTCGTACAGAGGGAGGTGGGACCTCACAGAGAGGAGATTATGCTGACAACAACACTTTTCCTCGTACTAGAGGTAGAGGAAGAGGAAGAGGTGGAGTAATCACATGCTTCACATGTGGAAAGAATGGGCACAAGTATTACGAGTGTCCAGATAAAAAGAAGGACATTGGAGAAGCTCACATCACTGAAGAACGGAGGCGAGATGTTGAGGCAGAAGACGCTGAAGGCAGAAGATCGTTGATGATGCGAAAAGTCCTTTTAACACCCGAGAAGGAGGTGGAGAGTTCATTCCAAAGGGCCAGACTTTTTAGGACTGCTTGCAAGACCAAGGACATGGTATGCAAGGTCATCATGGACAGTGGTAGCATGGATAATATCGTTTCTACAGAGATGGTAGAGAAGCTAGAGCTGGAGACGATTGATCATCCAAGCCCATACAAAGTTTTGTGGCTACAGAAGGGACACCAGGTAACTGTCACTAAACAATGTTTGGTTGAATTCAAGATAGGAGGATATAATGATAAAATCTTGTGTGATGTCATTCCTATGGATGTTTGTCATCTATTGCTGGGTAGACCATGGAAATATGATAGAAATTTGATTCATGACGGAATAATGAACACATACACCCTGGAGAAGAATGGGAGGACACACATGTTGCTTCCGATCAAGGATAAGGAGGTGAAACCGGAAGTAAGCAACACAGTACTTCTCATGAGTGGGAAGGATCTCCTAAATGAAGTTAAGAAGAAGGAGGATCCACAGTTCATTGTGGTCAGAAAGCCTAGAATTGTGTTGACTAGCACAAGGGTAGATGATTTACCAGAAGAAGTTCAGGCACTGCTGGAATAGTTCGCTGATATAATAGTGGACGAATTACCTCGTTCGTTACCACCGATTAGGAGTGTGAGTCATCATATTGATCTCATACCAGGAGCTAGTTTTCCAAATAAAGTCACGTACAAGTTGATGCCATAGGAGAATGAAGAGGTTAAGAGGCAAGTCCAGGATTTATTGGACAAGGGTTTAGTCAGGGAGAGCTTGAGTCCATGTGTTGTTCCAACAGTACTCAGTCCAAAGAAAGATGGAGGCTAGAGGATGTGTACTGACTCAAGGGCGATTAATAAGATAACCATCAAGTACAGATTTCCATTGCCGAGGATGGATGATCTAATGTACTTCTTGAGTGGAGCAAAGTATTTTTCAAAGATTGATTTGAAAAGTGGTTATCACCAGATCCGCATGAGAGAAGGTGACGAATGGAAGACAACATTCAAAAAAAATGAAGGGTTGTATGAATGGCTTGCTATGCCGTTTGTCTTAACAAATGTGCTAAGTACCTTCATGAGGTTGATGAACGAAGTCCTGAGGGATTTCATCGAGAAATTTGTCATTGTATATTTGGATGACATACTGGTTTACAGTAAAACAGTGGCAGAGCATCTGAAGCATTTGGCTACAATGATGAAGAGATTGCAGTAGGAGAAGCTGTTGATAAATATGAAGAAGTCATCATTCATGAAGACATAACTTATTTACTTGGGATTTGTTATTTCGGCAAATGAGTTGAGGATGGATCCAGATAAGGTGGAAGTGATCAAGAATTGGCCATCACTGAAGAATATCTTTGAGGTGAGAAGTTTTCACAGATTAGCTAGTTTCTACCGGAAATTCATCAGGAATTTCAGTGGAATTAGCGCAGCGATGATGGATACAGTGAGGAAAACACACAAGTCTTTTCATTGGACTGAAGAGGCTGAATTTTTTTTCAATCTGTTGAAGAGGAATATTATGGAACAACCAGTTCTCGTGTTGCCGGATTTCTGGAAAACATTTCAGGTGAAATGCGATGCAAGCGGATTTGCAATCGGGGCAGTCTTGAGTTAGGAAGACAGTCCAATAGCATATTTCAGCGAGAAGTTGAATGAAGAAAAAATGAAATACTCCACGTATGACAAAGAGTTCTATGCTATCGTTCAGACGTTGAAGAAATGGAGGCATTACTTGATCCCGAAAGAATTTGTTTTATACAGTGACAATCATGCACTGCAGTTTGTGACTCAACAGGAGAAGTTGAATCAGAAACATGTCAAATGGGTTGAGTATATGCAGAATTTCACTTTTGTGATTAAACATATTTCTGGTACTGCTAACAAAGTGGCTGATGGTTTGAGCAGGAAGTGTTTGCTGTTGCATGATTTCAAAGTCAAAACGTTGGGTTTTGATGATCTCAGGAACATGTACGCTGATGATCTAGATTTTAAAGAGGCGTATGAAGAAGCTGAGAATCCAATTCTTAGAGACCGAAGCCAATGGATGGATTATATGATCCAGGAAGGATTGTTGTTTAGGGGCAATCAACTGTGTTTTCTGAAATGCTCCATGAGGGAGAATCTGCTGAAGGAGAAACACAGTGGAGGATTGGCAGGGCACTTTGGTCATGACAAAACATTCGCAAAGTTGAACGAGTCATATTTTTGGCCAGGAATGTGAGCAGATGTCAAAAGATTCGTAGACAGATGCAAAATTTGCCAGCATTCGAAGGGAAGGAAGAAGAATGCGGGATTCTATCAACCATTGCCCATACCAGAGAGGCCGTGGGATGCAATTAGCATGGATTTTGTATTGGGGTTGCCAAGAACAGAAAGAGGTTGTGATTCAATCTTTGTGGTGGTGGATAGATTTTCCAAAATGGAACACTTCATTCCATGTCAGAAAACTAGCGATGGAACTCACATTGCGAATATGTTCTTCAAAGAGGTCATTCAACTTCATGGGTTGCCGAGAAGCATAGTTTCGGATCGAGATACGAAGTTCATAGGGCATTTTTGGAGGACCTTATGGAAGAAGCTGGGAACTAACTTGGCATTTAGTTCAGCTTATCATCCTCAGATGGATGGACATACATAAGTGGTCAACAGAAGTCTGGGAGACTTGCTGAGAAGCTTGGTGACAGAACACCACAGCCAGTGGGACACCATACTGCCACAGGAAGAGTTTGCATATAATGACTCAGTAAACAGGAGCAGAGGGTAAAGTCCATTTCAGGTTGTCTATGGCATACAGCCGAGGGGAATTTATGAACTGAGAGATTCAGAACAGACTACGACTAGGAACGCTAGTGCAGAAGAATTCGTAGAGGTGATGAAAGAACTTCACAGCCAGGTGAAGGAGAGATTACTGAATTCAAGCCAGGAGTATAAGGGCATGGAAGATCAACATAGAAGACAACTTCAATTCGAGGTTGGTGATCTGGTTCTAGCACATCTGAGGAAAGAAAGGTTCCCGAAAGGAACATACAACAAGCTGAATATGAAGAAAATCGGGCCATGTAGGGTCTTGAAGAAATTTGGGACAAATGCTTATGAGATTGAATTACCCGATGGGATCGGGATTTCTCCGATATTCAATATCTTGGATTTGTACCCATACAAGGCTGAGGAAGAAGAGACTGGTAATGAGCAGCCAACGATCCAGTGGACGAAGCAGATGCCATTTGCAGAAAAGCCGCAGATGGAATGCATACTGGATAAGAGAGTGAACAAGAGGACTAGGCGGAAGCAATACTTTGAGTATCTGGTCAAATGGAAGAACCATCCAGTTGAAGATAACAGCTGGGAGACCGAAGTAGAGATACAAAAGCATGGACAAACCGTGTAGGATCTCATGGACAGGATCCCATGAAAATTTTCAAGCTAGGGAGTATGATGTAGGAGCATTGCCAACACATCAAACGAGCCAGCGCGGAAGCGAAGGACAGCTGGACAAACGCCAGCACAAATTTTGGAAATGCCTTATAATTGTTGCGCAATCTTAAATGTAGCCATTAAGAAGAAGCACACTTGTATAATGTAACCGGACCTTGAGCCTTTAGCTCTCATCCTTAGTAGGTAGAAGGCATTTAAAGTAGTTAATGTAGGTAGATAGAATTTAATTCTAGATTAGATTGTTTGAGAGCGCAAGAGGGAAATGGGATATAGACACCATCATTGTGTATTGTAACATAATTGAAGCAGGTGAAGAGCAAGAGCATGCAGAGAGCTGTGTAAGAACACCCATGTACAGATATTTGGATTAATAGGAAGAGATTGATTCAAATTCATGGTTTTGTGTTGTTCTCTGTGTATTGAGGCTGAATGATATGCTCATGAATATTTGCTTCTTGTTATACATTTGTTTTATATGCTGTGTATATGATTTCATGGTTGAGTTTGAAGTCTGAAAGGGAAAGGGAATGAGTTTCAATTGTTTCTCTATCTGAGCCAAGGATTCCCGCAAAGAGTGCAGTTGAAGTGTCCTCAAGGAGTGCGTTGACAAAGGGTTCAAAAAGAGATATCTTTTGTTCTCATTCATTCTGAGGTGAAGACAGGCATAGGAGCCGTGCAAGGAGTGCGCAGGCCAAGTGAAGTTTCAAGGTTGTGAACTTGAGAAGAATATTTGAAATACTGTTGTTGCAGGAGTGCGCAGGGTCGAAGGTTTTCAGCACCGAGGAGTGTCTGAAGGTTGTCGCAAGGAGTGCGGGCAAGGAGTATTTTCTAAGACTTAGAGTTGTAAGAAATCTGAGGAAGGATATGCCTTTGAATCTACTGAAGAACAGTGCAGAGAAGCTGTGACTGGAAGTTTGTAAGAAGCGTTGCAATTTTGCATGCAAGTGGACGAGTTCCGTGGAGGAACACTTAGTCACTTCGCAGATTTCACCAAGGAAGGAACGAACGATTGGTATTCTCCGAGGAGGATTCATGAGATTTCGTGAGCCGTCAGATCTCAGGAAGAAGCAGGGATATTATGGTGAGAGCGTCGAAGGGTTCAAAGCTCAGGAGGGTTAGAACCATAGATCCGAGACATAGGGGCCATCGGATTTACACGTGTATTCTCATATCGGAGTTTCGTGGGTTGAACTCCGTAAACTTGGCAACGAAAATCGCGATATCGTGATACGCGATATCCCGACGGCCAATAAAATAGTGTGGGACCACAAGGGTTGGTGTTGTGGACAGGTGACATACCTTATCGGGGTTTCACAACGAGAAGTCCCGAAGCATTCGCATTAGGATTTGCGATCCCGCAAAGCCCAAAATCTCAACAGAGGTGACGGGACGTTGAATAGTCAACTCGCATGTGCGTCAGAGTTTCGGCGTATCGGGAATCGAGGTTCGATAAACCAAGTTGCTCAACATCGCGAGTGCCGAATTCACGACAACAAAAGTTCCGATAGAGAAAAGAAAGGGTCAGTGTTGATTGGTTCTCGGGTCTCGGTGATTCAAGAGACCTATGCTTGACGAGTGGATTCGCGAAGTCGCGAAGTCCGATCCTCCGAGTGCAGAGAGGGGATCGCAAGAAAAGTCATGTGGGTGCAGATTTCCCGATAGGGTAATAGAAGAGCATTACAGTTCTTCAGGCCAAGGGAGAAGAAAAGATCCTGAGCTGACGTAGGCCTTCCGACCTGCGGGTGGTGAGGAAGGGCATTCGGCATCAAAAGTTCAACCCCATGTGGAAGAGTCCTTATATCGTGTGACATGTCTTAGAGAAAGAAACCTATGAATTAGAATATTATGAAGGGAATATGATGGATGATCACAGAGGTGGGATCTACCTTAAAAGGTATTATGCTTGAGCCCTCAAGCTAGGGCGTGACCTTTGTATACTAGTGTATCTTAGTGTATATACATCTTTTTATTTTATTTTGTGTCATCGACTTGCTTATCAAGTTTTCCCTTGGTTGGTAGATGTCAATGGAGTCTTCATTTTATTTAGGATTCGCAGAAGATGCCAATCATCATACGTGGAAAATGACTTATGTCGCTTGTTTCATTTACTCACCCAAGGGCCAACTGGTGTCTTCAGGTGGCGTTCGTCTTGATCCATCAATGAATAATGTGGATGAGTATAACGTCTTTATAGAGATATTACACAATGCCATTTCACATGGCATTCGGTCTTTAGAAGTTCGCCTGGACTCCCATTTATTTGTATGTCAATTGAACGTCAATTACCATGTGCGAGATCCTACTCTACTCTGACATTTCCTACAGGTAAGAACTTTGGAATGATAATTTTATTTTCTTACTTATAATCGCATCCCTAGAAGTTCTAATCATGTATCCCATGCATATGCTAATAATATTTTATATCAGCATTTTTCACATAACGAAGCAAAGAAAACACATTCTTACATTTACAAATTGTAATATATATAAGTAAAGTCGAAGACGATTTTTTTTTATTTCATCCTTTCGAGTTCAAAAAATATTGTGGCATAGTAAAAAAAGGGGCTTACACCCTCAAAATACATGTATGTCTGGTTTATAATATGACCATGGAATATACACCTATGGCATCGAATGTGTATCATGATAGCACACTACGACATTTGCGAGATGCCGGAAGAGTCGCACCCACGCACGAGGTACACCCACCACCTATTGTTGCATTGCATCTGACAGATCCTCCACTTGAACCATAGGACTCTTGTGCATCCATCGAGCCAAGTTCCCCTGCACCTTTTGTATCACTCTCTCTGCATCCTCGTCCACTAGCTCATCTCCTTGACCCCTTTTCCGATGTCGTGGGAATCCCTCTGGTCGTTGCAGACCGTTGTTAATACTTGATACCATACAAAAAATGTTTGTCTTTTTAATTTTTATTGAAAAACACACAAAAAAATGGAATATATAATTTTTTTTTTACCAATATCACTGTAGGAGGAACCTAGTGGAAAAGGCATGTCAGGATCCCCTCTATAGTTGATCCCTCTATAAGGATAGTTGTTAGTGGCTATGACCTATCAACGCCACCAAAAAAAGAACTCATCACTATAGGGGGTTGGCACCCCACTTCCTCCTAGTCGCCTCATCAAGTCAGTCCACCATGACATGGTTGGATCATGCAGTCCATGTGGAGTAATCTCTACTGTAGGGCTCAAGCCTAGAACCCTCTCAAAGAAAAACTACAAAGTACAGATTCAAATCCAAAATTTCTCTTTCACCCTTGTTTTCAATCTGTCAACTGGCTCTTCATGTTATCCAATAGTGAGGTACACCAGTCATAAACAGTCGGTCTTAAATAATCCACCACATAGAACATGAATGGCCTTGATTCCTGGTGCAACGAGGCTGACCCCAAAATCCGTGTGAGTACCAGCATGATGATCATTAAACTCAAGTTCTTGATTTCCCTGATAGGGAGTTGGATCCCTACTTTATTTGTTCCTACAACACAATGGGTGGAAATGTACTCATCCATAGTCATACCACCCCTATCCTCTCAGGCCTTGAGATTCAATACCTCTCCTTGAGGAGACAATCTTGTGATAAAGTATATATCATCCACTTCAATCCTCAATGGTTGCACATCGAGATTGAAAGAATATATCTCCAGATCCCAGTAGTTTACCAGCAATTGGAGTAACCTCACCTGAGCCCTCATTCCCTTGAGAGCCCAAAATTTATAAATGCCACATCGTTTTAAATCTTGTTGGGCCCCTGCATATCTTTTCAATATTCCATCTATCTCTCATTCTCCCTTTCCCTCCATTCAATAACCATCCTGCAAAGGAGAAACAATTTTTTCAGTTAAAACCCTTTCAAAATTTTGTTCACAAACTTGTATGCGAGATAACTTGATAAAATTCATGTATAGGGATTCAGATACGCATTAAGGCTTCTCTTTTCCCATGTATATGGGGTCGTATATGTGACCCGATGATATGTCACCCTTGTATACCCTAGTTTCCATGTTATGCCCTCTAATACTAAAAACATGGGACCTAAAAATGGAATACAAACCATTGAAATTGAAGGAGATGGGATGGGAACTTACTTGGTCCAAATGGTTGTTGATTCCATTAATCATAGGTCCCGCAATAGATACTTGAATATCGTGAGAAAAGTGGCCTAAAATGCACTATGTGTGTGAAAAAACGCAAATGGTATGGGCTCAAATGGTATGGTAAAATGGTCTATTTTTACTATTAGTAGAATTTTTTTACCCACTTTCTATTGTTCTTTGCTATCTTTTGACCTTATGGACTAATAGCACAGTGGAAAGACTGGTTTTTTTGTGGGTTTTTCTAGGATTTTTTGCAGCTTCCAACATTGTACCACCCATTCATGCCTTCGGTAGGTATATTCTTTCACTGACATATAGGATAGGTTTTCACTCCGTTTTTCATTCTTGCATCATCCTATGACTATGATCCATACACCCTATGTACGAACCCATTTATTAGAGACACAAAACCTTCTCACTGCTACTAGAAGTGTCGTTATTGAGTGGTAGAGGCTTACCAAACATGGGTTCCCTAGTTAGAACCTCTGTGTCATTTGGTGCCCATGCAAAAGTTATTCTATAGGTTTGGGAGTTCCTTATAGTATCGATATGACTTTGTGTTCAAACCCCATTTTCTTACTCACAAGCATTCTAACCATTACCTATGGGAATCCCCTCGATTCTTGGTTAAGCTCTTTTTCCACTCCTGAAAAATAAAAAATATTTCTGAGTGAACTTGTCTCTTTCACACTCATTAAATGGCTTTGAAAGGACATCTATTTGGTATAAGTTTAACCCTTTTCCGGACCAAGTAGACTACTTATGAAAAAGGAATAATCTAGTCACCCTTGGCTAGAAGAGTTCTCCATGGTACTATTTTATACTTTTTCTAGCCTAGGGGACTAAATCTATGGAAAACAACATTTTTGGCGTTAAGTTGTAATTGCATTCCATCATCTTGCTTGCATTATTGAGCATATTGTCGGTTCCTGCTTTCTTGTTATAAGCCTCTTACCTCAACAATTTGCATCCTTAGCCAAGTAGTTCCTTCCATATATCCTTTGCAGCTTGACACCCTGTACCCTTAGAGGAAACATCCCCTCGCGTGTCCATGCCCCACATGAAATTTATTGCATTGAGCATAGGTATGTTCCATTGATTGGAACTAGTTTCTTACTCACGACACTCATTTCCTCTCCTATATCATAGCATTTATTTTCCTATGAAAAAACCAAAAAAATATGGGAGGGAAAAGAATATTATCTCATATCGGCAACAATCGTGTCACCTTTGAACAGACCACAAACTTTTGAGTCCTTTTTCATCCAAAGTTTGGGTTTAGCATGAGTTTAGGAAGCTGAGCACATTACTTAGAGTTTACTCCTATGACTGGTTATTCTTCCAGTCCCTATGGAGAGTTTGTGGATGCCTCTTGCATCACAATATTTTATCATCAAGTTTATGTTGCTTGAGTTGTCCATATGTCTCAAGCTCTTTTTCAAAGGAATTCTATAAGCATGTGTCGGCCATTCCTATGACCTCTTGACTTTGCATGTCGAACATACACTCAATATATCACAGAGTCACATGAAGTTGTTGTCCTACCATTCACCCTGGGCCTACTTTCATTATGGGTAGGTAATATTGAACCCAACATATGACATTTCCTCATTGGTCACTGACTGGGGGGTTTCCCTTTTGTTCGACAGTAAGAAATATATTCACACATTGGTATTTGTGCGGTGTCTTGGATTCCATTAGCTTTATTGGTGGTTTCCTCGCCTTTCTTGGCATTTTTCATTATTGAATTCTATTCAAAGGGTATCTTTCATGCACTACTTGTATCTGGTTCATGCGATGGATGCACAGGGTTGTTGGTTCATGAACATCCTATTTGTCTAAGCTCCTCCTCATCATCAAGATATTTCTTTATGCCTCATTCTAAATAATGAGAGATGCCCTAATGATTTCTTTTTAGCGGGTGTCCTTCTGTCGACTTAATCTCATCTATTCTGGAAATGAGACCTAGATTCTTATGAGTATCTAGAGGCTTGCATTCACCAGTGGAAGTTTCTCCCTCCATCGACAATTGAGAATACATCAATGTCTCTTGATCGATGGATTCTTCAAGTTTCAACCTCAATAGCCTTATTCACACTTGTAGAATATACTCGATGCCTTGATACCTACTTTCATTATTGGTGGGTTTTCTCACATTTTTTAGTGGTATACCTTAATGATTGGTAATCAAATGAAGTCTCATTGTGGTCAACTTCAACTACTTTATTCACATGATGTAGACTTCCACCTTTGGCGAAGAGTGTAGAAAACCTCCAACTTACAATAGCTACATTCCTCATCTACTAATGTCTTTCATTAGATCAATACCAATATGACTTTTGTGATCATGGGGGATAATATTGTACTCCATTGCATACAGATATATTCAGTTGATTTTGAGACCGAATTCCACTGTGCCCCGATTCCACTATGTCGTGTTCATGACTATGATGGGCTATGGCATATGTCCACTTTGTATTTCCTATTCATGGCCATGAAAAGTTGTTTGATATATTTCCACATGGATCTGAAGTGTAATTCATATTGGAAGCCATGTGCACAAAGTCATTATGGATTGTAATATTATTATGAGCAACTAGTACTTCTGGTTCAATCTTCATTACTCCACTTCTATGAATTATAATGTATTTCGGTCATCGTAGATAGTCCTATGACCTCACACACTAGGGGGCATCTGTTATGGAAATGTTTTCCTCACTCCATGAAATTTGATTGGATGACCTTCCATTTCTCTATGTAGACTTGAAGTCCCATTTTTTTCATTCCAGAGCCAAAAAAGAATATTTTTCCACATATGCACGCCCTATCAGTTATACAACAAGCGTATACATAGGTTTCTCCACTAAAACCCGCGTACGTAGGGTTTGGTGCTCAAAATTAAAAATTATGTTAGGTTTTCATGCCATGTCATGAGATCCATGATCCTTGACCTTCCACATAATGGAAACACTGGAATTGACCCTTCAGTTCCATTTGAAGGCTATAAATTGAGCCATATCCAAGACTTGGGAAGAAGAATTCAACTTTGAGAGCAAAGACACTCTAGAGAAATTTCACTGCATATTGAGTCTGCATCCCTTTGTCCTTGAAAGTATGAAATCCTTGTTAAACCCCCAAGCTCTTCCTCCTTTGTGATGGAGAACCTCATTGACACCTATATATGAGATTTCCTTTGGTGGAGGCCCAACTGGAGGGACTTAGTTTCTTGGTTTCGATATGTCATATGTGTCATTACATAAGTTTGTCACCTATGTACTTATGCTTATTATTTTAATAGAAATACTCTTTTCTCATCCAATTGATATCTTGCAAATATTTGAATTATTATTCCATGGGCGTATTTGTCATGCATGTTAATGGATTATGCTAATATATATGCTAACATTATATATTATCACCATATTCTTGTGTATCTTGGTTGTTGAGGATAAGTTGCAGGTATAATATTTGAGTTGCGTGCTCAATGGTGGTTTTCTTCGAACGTCTAGACGAGGTAGGCTCTTAGCCTCATCTTGTTAGAATTTCATTTATAGAGCACACTTGAGATTATATTTTATTTCTGTAGGTCATTATTCTTGTTGTGGTTTAGCCCTACCCATAGGGATATTTTCCTCGTAACATGCATGACAACTGACTTGGAAGCATTGACTCAATGAGTACCAAGAATGTAATGTGATGACAAATAAGAGAACAATTCGACTAGAATAAAATTGTATAATGACACATAGAATTGGTATGAATTAGAGACAAGCATATTACCCAACTGTAAGATGAGACGCAAAAAGGTTCCATATTCAAGGGAGATAATAACTGCCATAACAAATTCCAAAAACTTGACCCACTTCCTTCTATTTTCCTCCCTCTCGATAGATGAGTACCTCTTTCTTTTTTAACGATCTTGAGGATAACATATGCTTGGTATAACTCATACTTTGGACGAGTCCCTCGACCTATGTTTAACAAAACTGAGGAAGGAGGGGCTCGGTCCCATATGGGTCATTCAATGCATAATTTTACGAGCCCAAAGAAGGTAAACTTGGTGATTTTTCATGTTTGGAGAGTCTGAAAAGAACTTAAAGCTGACTTTTTCCTAAATTTAGTCTCCCAAGCCCGAAAAAAGTGTAAAACAATACATGGGAGAAATCTTATAATCATGCTTGATTATAGCAGTGATTTTTCATAATTAGTATCACATTGCCTAAAAATATATAAACTACCACTCAAAATATGTCCTTTCAAACCTTTTAATGAGTGTGAAAGGAAGCAAGCTCACCCAACAATATTTTCATATTTAGGGAGTCTAAAAGGAGCTTAAAGGAGACTCCAAAGAGTTCCCCTTTTCGTATAGATTTTACGAGTCTGAAAAAGAGATAAAAGTATACTCAGTAACCTATTCTCATGTATTTACGAGCATGAGAAAGAACAAAGACTAAGCTTGTTCCAGAAAATACTACTATGCTACGATGGGAATGACCCCCAAGTGAGGATCACTCCTAGTAGCATGTCTCTCTAGAGTTGTTTCCCCCCCAACTTATTTGGTAGAATCTAGTGGCTTCTCTCCAACATGGTGTCTAGAGGCTGGAGACCTGCCCCCCAAGCATCATTTCCTACAATGACTCTTCTTCTTTCCTCATCTAGGCATATGGTTACTAATAGGAATATTTTCACTAGGTGGAGGAAAATAAGGTTCAAGTATGCAATCTAGAGTGAGACTTGATTCAAATGGAGGTAGGTTTGTTTCATTTTTTAACAATCTTGACAAAGACGATGAAGTTTTATCTTAGGTGTTTGTTTCATTTTTTAATGAGATTGACACATGAAAATAACTATGATTATAAAGACCAGGTACTACCAAAGGATAAAATAATTCTATGGATTGTCACACCTAAGTCAAAATCGTATTTAACATGGAAAATTGTGAGGTGGGAGGAGAAGAAAAAGGAAAAATCTCCATGAGCGAGGAATCCTTAAGGAGACCTACTCCTACACTCTCAAAACTACTCTTTCCTAGAAATGGGGAATTATTCGTTGCAACATTATGGAGATCTGTAGTTGTATAGTCAAGTTGGTCAATAGTGATAATTTTTCCTTGATGGAGAAATCGTAAGATACGAAACACCGAATATGTGATGAAAATCATTTCATAGAACCAACTATGACCAAGTAACAAATTATAATCTATGGGAACGTCAACTACTTTGATATCAACTGAAACAATATTTTCCTTCAATGTCATAGAAAAATATTACAAGAGTCTATGAAGTTGGAAACCATGTCCATAAAATACTTTCACAGTGGTATGACACGGGGTAAGTTTAGGAGAACCAAGGGATCCTCAACAAGGAAAATACATAACAAAGGTGGAGGCTCCTTGATCCAAAATAGTTTGATGGATGTTCTTTCCACCAAACAAAATTTCAATTTGGAATGCAATGTGTTGTGAGAGCCTTTCCCTAAATTAATCTAGATTAAATGTAATCAGGATCAACTCCTCAGGATCCATAGCTCCAATGGATGACAACAAGGTTCTACATTGACTTGAATAGTGTTGTAGAACTTCGAGGGTTGACATAGCACAAGGATCCTACACCATATATTCAACTATATTGTAGTTTTTGGCAGCATGAGAATTTGGATTAAATGTCTCCTTTCGAATTGCACTCTTCGGTGGGAAAAACACTGCATTTGAAATTGGCTTCTCAATTTGAAGGATTAGAAGATAGAGTAGGAGTGTATGTGGAGGCTTGATCGACAACCTTTCCTTTAGTCTGATCACATGGAGGATTTTCATAAGTATTCACTCAAGTCATTACACTAAACTCCTTAAACATATAGACCTCAAGTGCTCGATGAAGCATACCCATGGTGGGAATGACCTGTGTTTCCCCCTTGCGGAGGGGCAGTATTTTGTGCAACCAGATGTTGTTGCTGAACTAGTTGGGAGGTACACTTTAGAAATTTAGTGAAAACCTCGTCATGAGGGAAGTATTTCATGTAGTTTTATTCCTCACAAATCGTGTAAGGAAACTTAGCCTTCCTATTCATTTCAGTATCAACAGTCTTTGGATTATCCTACCCATTAGAGGAGGATTTATTGGATTTAACCTTGTTTTTCCTCTCACCTATTGGTTGCTGAGATGAATTGAATTGGACTGCATTCACCTTGGAGGTTTGAGCAGGAGTGGAAGTAGTTTTTGTGTTTGAAACATAACTTGGTTCGTGAGTAGTTCTTGACGGATCGTTCAACAAGCGAGGAGTGTTAGGGATCAGATCATAAAGTGTGTCAGACTTGGAATACACCAAGTCAAATCATTGCACATGGCTGATATATTGCTCCTCAGTAACAATGTTTCCCATAGCAACATTATGGGAAATGGGAGGCAAGAGTGACTTTGTAAAATAATCCATGAGAAGTTGGTGTAGAATTGGAGCTTTAATCAACCGTCACTGCCATCTCCACTCATGAATATCATCAGATATGTGGGTGGAAGAGGAATTTTGGAGTGAGGTGAAAAGATTCGTACTTGTCGCATACTATATATGCAACTGAAAATGAATTAGAAAGGCCATGGAAAGAGAATTAAAGTCGACAAAGGAGTTACGTGATAGATCAATATACCATTTCATTGTTGCCCCTATAAGTGTTATCTCAAAAAGCCTGAGACAAATGGAATCATACATCAAAGAGTTGGAAGAACACCATAAACATAAATTCATAACATGATTGTTAGGATATTCCCTAGGTTTCTCATCGAATGTTCGGATGTCGGATGGTAATTTGGCAGGCATGACAGGCCAAAATGGGGCATGTTGAATGGGATCGTTTGTCAAATGCGACATAGCTAGTAGATATAACATAGACAAGAATGGAATTCATTGGTTAGTCTATAGATATTGGTGGTAACTATATGACATGGGAACACCAACATGACCATATCCAGGTTGTGGAAATATGGAAAATATAGAAGGTCCTCCCATATATTGTGGCTGCCTAGGTTGTCCACCCATAAAAAGTGGTTGTCTTGCTTGTCCACCCATGTACTTTGTCTGAATAGATGGAGATCCTATGTATGGATATTGACTTGATGCCCCCCCCATGTATTTTGATTGAAGGGACTGTTGCATCTAAATCATGGGGTTTACAGATTGATAGGGAAAAGTTCCTTGTGAAGGAATGCCCGTCGAATTGGGTTGACCCCACAAAGGGTTTGAAACTCCTGGAAATGGTTGTATAGGATATAGGCTAGTGGTATAATAGATAGAATAACTAATAGGAGTGGATTTCCCTAATATTTTTTATGTTCCAACCATGTAGGTTTCCCCACATTAAAAAATTTCCTTGCAACTGAAGGTTTCCCCCTAGCTAAAGGTTGGCCTCCCATTAAAGATTGGCCTCCAATGTAGGGTGTAAAAATATATGATGTATGATATGGAGGCTGAGTATCTTGTGTAACCTTAGTTTTGTGAATGACTTGACCACCATCCATTTGACTGATGAATCAACCAAGTAAATCACCTGGTGAGTGCATCTGTGGAAATAGTGAAGCATGAATATTACCTGGCCCATGTGTGAAAGGAGATGTATGTGAAAGTGGCTGAGTCAGGGTTACCTTGGTCACCAATGTTTTTGGTAAAGAAGAAGAACTAGTAGTATCAACTATAGGAGTTGTGGAAACATAGGATTTCCTAAGTCCTTTAGGAAAACCAAAAGATGACGGGTTCGTGCCAAAATATTGTTAAGTGGTGGAACCTGGTGATAATATATAAGAAGAATAAGCATCAAAATATATCATGGATTGTGGGTCAATGCGTAGTAGGCCAAGTGGATCAGTAAAAAGAGGATTCGCGTAATATGCAAGGGTTTCTACGAAGGTTGTGATCAATTCTTCAATGTGTTGGCCACTTCTAGGTGGTATTCTCCTGGTATCAGAAGTTGGATCTCTGATCATTCCTTCATAAGAAGCATTGTGTTGATGTTCCTAAATGTCAGGATCCATACCTTGTATACTGTAAAATATTCGATCCTAGTATCGACTACGAAAATCATAGAAACATAGTCCTAAGAAAACTAAAATCAATCAACCAAGAAACAATAGGCTCAAGGATCTTTTGAAGATAGTATATCAAGCCACCAACAAATAAATGAGAAGAAGTTACCCCTACCTCCACATAACATCCCTTCTCTGTGAAATAAACCCTTGGCTTCATTGGGTCACCCTCCAAGGGTACTGAGAGTGTGATATGATGTCTACCTCAGGTACTATGGGAATCCCCCCATAGTCACCTCTGTATATACCTAGGAAACGACACCAAGGTTACCAATTCATAATGGGCTTCCTGGCGGGTACAGTCGATAGTCAGAACCAAACATATGAGAAGGATATCAAAGTATGAAATTCTTCCTGAGGGTTGAGGACAAGTGGACTAGTAGATTATATAGAACCCCGAACAGATTCAAAGTTTAGGAACAACCAAGACCAAATGAGTCAATGACAGTTTAGGAAAAACCCCTAGTATACACTCTTTCTACTACGATTGGAAAATATTTGGAGGGGTAATATCCAATGCTCTCCTGCACATGACCTCATGTTCAGCCCTTATGTGAGAGGGGGTTCCCATCTATGCTTATGAAAAATTTGCATTTGTTCACTCTTTAGTGCTCTGCAGTCTGTTTAGTAGTCTTGGACAATTTACTCACTTTTCCTAGTCCAAATACCCTAATCATGTGCTATTGTTGGTGTGCTAAAACCAAAAAACGTTTTGTTTTATTTTGTTAGCGTGTGGTTTGTTTTAATGGATTTTTACTCAAAGGGTTCATGGAGATGAAACTGATGATGTGTGAGAGAATCAACTCCAATAAAATGAAAAAGAATGAGATACAGTTTGTTATTTTCGATGAATTATATGTATGGGAAGGAGAAGATTTATATTCTTCTTAACACAAGAAAGAACTCCAAACTATGCAACTTTCAATTTTTGGGATCAGTATGATGCCAAACTACCAAGAAAAGGTTTTTGAAAAATGAAATGCACATGCAAAACTAGCTCTTTTTCCAAACATATACCAAAACAAATTCCTAAAGAATAAAAATTTCTTTGTTCAATTATGTATGCAAGGAGATATGCAAACTTTTCATCTTCTTAACTTTCAAATGGAATGAGAGAGATCTATTTTCAACACAAAGAAATACGAGGAAACAAATAAATCAAACAAAGCACACTCAAAGTGATTATAACTGAAATAAAATAAGTGTGAGATAACTCGTTCAATCAAGGACTCAAAGATGAAAGATAGAAAGAATACAAACACTCATGAAAATCCTCAAACAATGAGAAGTAAGAAACAACATTCAAGGTCGGGTTATGGTTAAAAAGAGTGTCCTAATTGTTGGGCACTTTAATTGTCTAAATAAATAGATAATTAAGGTGTTCAATATAAATTTTCAAACCCAGGGAAGTTTTGTTATTGCAAGATAATTGTGCACGGTCTATGCTAGATTGATGAAAGCAAACATTAATCAAGTTGCAGTATTGAAACAAAATGGAGTTTTGGAAAACTAAACACTAGCACAAGTTGCTGACACAACTAGAGTTCTAATCTACTGTTGCGGGATTGAAATCACGCTTGCTTAATTGAAATCTAGATTGATGAGTGTATAAGAATCCTGGATTATCTATCTTATTCTGATTTTCTATTTTATCCTTGCAGAAAGGAATTATGTGCTAATTGCAGAAAGGAAATCTACTTTAGTTGAAGGGAGTAAATTCACACTTCTAATTACTTATGGTTGAAAGAAAAGTTTTATATAGTACATAAAGACAATTCTCTAGTAGTATGCAACACTTGGATTCTAATTCTCATGAGACACACTGATGCACATTTGACAGAAAGGAACTGAACTGTAACAACAATTATGATCTAAGAATGCTAACAGGTTATTCACATAAATCAAAGTAGCTAATCTAAAACAACAAAATAGAGGGGAGTCTGTGAGGAAGGTGGGCCCTTTCCTTCTCACTGAATCCACTCAAAGAGATCACAGTAGGTTGGAGAAACTCAAGTCGCCTTCTTTATTAAAATCGCCAAAATTGTTCAATTACAATTTGCTTCACTTTACTTCACAATTCCACAACTAATCTCCATTGTTAATGATTACAAAATATCTGCTATTTAAAGACAGAGTCATTTAGTTCAAAATGGACTCAGAACAGACTTGAGAATCCTTGATTCTCCATCTTTTCATAAGATACAAGAGATCTGTCATATTCATCAAATCTAGAGAAAGAATCAGCGTGAGCCAAAATGTGTAACAACAGAGGATCATTCTTCAGGATTCGTCTTTCAGGATCGGTGGCAATCTATTGTAGCGAGCATAACATCTTTTAGGATTGGTGCACATATGTTGTAGTCGGTGTAACAACTTCCAGGATAAGTGGGTGTATGTTGCAGCAAGTGTGACAGCTTCCCAGAAAGGTGCGCAGTTGTTGTAGTCGTGTAATAGCATGCAAGACTAGCACACAACAGTAACAATTGGTGTAACAACTACGATCGTTCTTTAAGTATTGGTTGTTCTACACATTTTGATCATTAGTTGCACATTTATGGGTAAAATATGAGAAATACTACCAATCAAACGTATTAAATAAATAAGAATATCAAAGCAAGCTTAATGACTCATACCTTAGGAAAAAGGGTCTTGGCAGTATTAAAATAGACATTTAGCATAGGAATGATAAGTTTGAAAGGGTAAAATATATAGTGAAAAAGGGATATTTCTGGGTCCTAACATTCTCCCCAACTGAATACATTACATGTCCTCATGTAAAAACACTTTCAAACCTTTCACTGAATCTGAAGTAGGGATATGACTCCTCCCATGTAAAGTGCTAAGACAATTCGTTAAGTACCTGTGTGCAAATGTTAAGAACCTGAATACTGAATACAAAAGCACCACAATAGATATACAAGAACAATATAGAAAACCTCTCTAGCTACCTTACAGCAAAACTGTGTGTCCCCCCAATATCTGTTAGCTCAAAAATTTGTCTTTCTTGCCTTGTCTTTAAGAACAGAGTGCAACAGAGGTTCTTGTGTTTGAGGTGCTGGTGAACCAGCGGCTACTCTTTTACGTAGAGATCTCCTCTTTCTTACTAGATATTGTGGAGAAGTAAGATCAAATTATGTCTTAACTGAGAGGTTGACTGGTTCTTTAGGCTGGCTAGTGACTGGTACTTTTACTACTTTATAGCCTGCCTCAAAATAGATATTACCACATTAAGAGCACACGATCTCTCTATGTTGGTCCATAACAACTTTTCTAAGTGATAATATGTCTAAGGCTATCCCCTCTGGATTGTTCTGACGAGCCACCTATAATTCATCCCTTAAGGAAGCCAACTCTGCTATGAGGCTGCCATTTTCCTTTAACAGTTCAATAATCCTAGAATTTGTTGTGTCCTGGATCTTCTTCTCAATTTGAGAAAAACGTTGAGCAAGTGGCACATCCTCGCAAGTTTGTGTAATTGGTTCTTGTGTGGCAGATACACCCAAGACTTGTTCTGGTGCAATAGTTGATTCTGGCCTAACTAATTCTTGTGGAATAGTCTTTGCCTGGATAGATGGTTATTTGCCTGGATAGATGGTACTAGCTAAGTTAGGGATGGAGGTATCTTGCTGAACAGTCTCTTCCTGGGCAGTTGGTTCTTGTGTAACATCCATGTCATCTGAGGGGACTGGTTCTTGTTTAGTAGTCTTTGTAGTAATGGAGGGTAATGGACAAAGAATAGGTATTGCATGTTCCATATCCTTCCATCCCACTACTGTTGCAGTAGACCTTGCTGAACGAGTTCTCCTCCTAGGTAAAGTAGAGACAAAAACATTGTCTTTGTTTTTCTTGGGCTTCAGAGAGGAAGGGTGTTCTTCAACAAGTATACAAGGAGGAAATTATGGAATGCTAGGGTCTGGTATAATATGTACTTCATAAATCATTGAGGGATGTGCAGAATCATCAAGAGGAGCTAATGATTCTGCTGTAACTCATGTACATTCCTCTTGTAATGATAAAATGGTAGCCTGAAATTCCTTGCATAAGGCGAAACCTAGAATACGTACCTCCATAAATTATGGTAGGGTCTGAGTATGATCAGACTTAGGATACTTTGTGGTAGCATCTGGTACAACCCTATTGATTCCCCTCTTAGATTTTCTTGTAGGATTAGGTTTTCTTTTCTAAGATGATTCGGTAGCAGTGATAATAGGGGTCTGAACTATTGTTGCAACACTAGGAGATTTGCTTCTATCAATTCTCTTTTGAGATTCTCGTCTATATTGACGTTTGGATGGATGAATTGATTCATTGGTAGATACAGTAGATACTGGTATTGTTGTTACAACAACAGGTGGATTTTGAGTTGTTGTTGGTGCCAAAGGAGAAGGAATCGAGGTAGTTATAGTTGCAGTGGATGCTGGAGATGTTGTTACAATGGATCTCTTTGACCTATTTCTTATCCTGGGTAGTGTAGTGAGAAAAGGAAGGAATTTCATTTTCTTAGCTTTAAGGGTCCGAGGGAGTTCTTGAACAACGAATATTGCAGCAGAGGGATGAGGATCATGATTTGGTCTAGGGATTGCATTGTCGACTGCTAACTCAACCACCACTGAGGGAAAAGGGTTTAATTGTTCTGGTTCAAGACTATCAAGGCGTTTATGAGCGGTGTGAGAGGTTATTTGGATTTTGTGTTTGGTGGTTGGAGTTGACTTGTGAGCAGTTACAATCAGGGTGTTAATTGTTGATGCAGTCGAGGGTATAGGACTTGACTGTTTTGGGTCGGCTGTAACAATAGGAATAGGAATTGGCTCAGGTAATGGGTCATCAGGAATTCCCATTTCGTTATGAATCAACAATCCTATTAGTCTATGATTTGAAAGATAATTCATGGGGTGCTTGGATTTCTTAACAAATTGAGCCATATTATGCAGGGATTGAAGTAGGTAGTAAGGGATGTTGATTAGCTTCTAGTGTCGCAAATGTGATAGTAGAAGAAAATCAGAAAAATAAACAACTTGATATATCCCTTCACATGTAATGTACCTTTTTATGAATACTGATACCTTCCCCCATGGCTCTGGCAAGGAACTGACATCTGCACCTCATCCTTTGGTTTGCACTCACTCATTTCCCATGAGAAAACCCTTCTGTGCATCAGGAATATGCGTTTTCTTGTTAAACCATTTGACTCATGTGGTCGACAATCCTGTCACAGCTACTATGCTCTCTTCTGTCACTAGAATCCTCACTCTGTGCACCATTGAATATCTGTATGTGAGATTCTAACTGAACTCTAAGACTTTTGATTCATTAAACCCTTGCAGCTTCTTAAAATAGGGAATCCAACTAGCCTGCAGAAATATTTGATAAACATCCGGGTGCAGCAACAATGTATTGAGATTTTCTGGCTCATATCTCACAAGCGTTCCTCCCATGACATTGTGTTTGTATTAGACAATAAATTAGGAGGATAAATCAACACCTAAACCAGAGACAGTGCAAGTCGATCATGGATTTGCATGAAGAACACAGTGTCGCAGCAAAACTAAGCGGGGTTAGAAGGTGGCAGAGGTGAAATATAAAAATGGAATTTTTCGGTTAGGTTGACGTGGATATTTGTTCCCCCCCAACTAATCTTATTGGCTCTTGGTTTAATGGATTAGGAAAATCAGTCAGATAGTCATCAAATCATTCTTTCATATCCATATCAATTAGACACGTAAGATTAGCAACGTACCTCATAACTTACCACCCGAACTTAGTTGTCGGAGTAACTACACTATCCAACCACCATTTGATCTGCGTGGAGTGTCTATAATAATCAGAGATGACTCCCAAATGTGAGAAATTATGATATGACAAGTGGAGCATGAGTGGATTCCTTTCTATGGTCGACCAGTTGAAAAACTACAGATGTGGAGTTTAAGTAATGATGAAGCGGCTCTTGTGGGATAGAGAGAACATAAAGTAATTTTTGAAAAATGGCAGCAATCTTGAAAAAACATCAATGTTTTCATATGTAGAAATGAAAGAACTACTAAGAAGGTGGTGAAGCAGCATAGAAACTAGCCAAAACAAAAAATAACAGTAGGTGTATCAACAAATATTTTGGTCAGAATTGTGGCACTAGGTGTAGCAGTATGTAAATTGGCCAATTTGTCGTAAAAGGGTGTAACAACATGCAGGGCAAAAGAGTCAAGAAAATGTGTAACAACATGGAAATTGATCATTTTGTCGGCATATGGTTATGTAGTTGGAAAAATGGTGTAACGACACATGGTGTAACAACATATGGTGTAACAACATGTAACTTCTCCGAACACAAAATTACTTAGTTTTTAGGAAGTTTTTCAACTTCCAGAAACCAATCCTTTGGCATCTTCCACTGTAATCTACCTTGTTGTTTTTCATTTTATCTGCACACAAGAAACTACCTGATACCGTTCTAAGCTGAATTTATTAGAAAAAAGAAAAATAGAGAAATGAAATGTTTGAAGAAAAATCAGAAAATTTCAAATTTGCTCAACTTATTTATAAACAAAATTTTATTTGGAAGCAAAATGTCCTAAAGTTCAGAATGGGAAGGAGCAGGCTCTATTCCCTTTAAAAATTGGTAATCTGTATCAGTGGTACATCTTGATTTAAATTCTTCCTTGGAAAGTGGACACTGATACAGGCGCAAGCGATGACCATTTGCATATAACTGTGTATTGGATCCGTCAATAGTAAGTAACCTAACTATCCCATTGGGAAAAACAGTGTCTACCTCATAAGTTCGAAGCCATCGTGTACAGAACTTACCCTGAAATTATTTAAAGCGCGAATCATACAACAGATCCCAATCCCCTTTTTGGAATAATTTCTTCTTGATGACTTGGTCATACCATTTTGTTCTCTGCTGTTGAATCTTTGTGGTTTGATGAATAGAGTCCAAACACTTTTCATCAAGCTCATTGAGTTGCTATAGTCTGGCCTTCTATGCCATAGTCAAGTCGAGGTTGACTGCTGATGCAGTTCTTAAAGTTTTGATTTCGAATTCAATGGGAAAAACAAGGCGTTTCCCATATACAAGCTCATAAGGAGAAAAACCAATTGCGTTCCTCCAAGTAGTTCGATAAGCCCATAGAGCTTCATGCAATATGTCAGACCAATCCTTACGATGTTCTCTCACTGTATTAGTAAGAATAACTTCTATTACTTTGTTGGTACTTTCTACTTGGCCATTACCTTGTGAATGGTATGGAGAAGTTGTTCTATGTAAAACATGATATTGGCTAAGTAGGGATTCAAACTTATGTGATGTGAAAGGGGGTCCTCCATCAGTTATTAATTCTCTAAGAATTCCAAACCTAACAAAGATATCTTCGAACAAGAATGCTAAGATAGCTTCTTCTAAGGCCCTGATGAGTGCTTTTGCCTCCACCCACTTGGTCATGTAATCCGTACATACCAATATATAACATTTCTTATTAGAAGGTGAGTTAATGGGCCCTACAAAGTCCATGGCCCATCTCTCAAAAGGATCTAACACTACTTGAGGCTGGAGAGGCATCTCATCCCTATGATTTGGCTGACCCATTCGTTGGCAACTGTCACAGGCCTGGACATACTTCTTGGCATCTTGAAATATGGTGGGCCAAAAATAGTCCATCCTTAAAATTTTATGTCCAGTCCTTTTATCAACAAAATGACCCCCACAAGGGCCATCATGGAAAGATTTGAGCAGCTCATAAACTTCATCATCCCTCACACATCACCTGATTTCTTGATCTAGGCCTGTGTAGAAAAGGTATCCCTCTATCCAACTATACTGAGCACTCTTCTGAATGATTTTCCTTCTTTCTCTTAAGGATAGATGTGGAGGTACCTTCCATGAAACCAAGTAATCAACAATGTTGGCATACTAAGGTGAGTGAGAAGATACGACAAACAAATGTTCATTTGGAAAGGAATCATCTAATGGTGAATTATCATCATTTATATGCAATCTTGAGAGAAAATCAACAACCACATTTTCTTTCCCTAGTCTATCTACTATAGTGATGTCAAATTCTTGAAGTAATAACAACCATATTGTTACTCTAGAATTAGTAATAGGTTTATTCATTAGATATTTAATTGTTGTATGATCAGTATGAATAAAGGTAGGATAACTAGTGACATAATGTCTGAATTTATTGATTGCATAAACTACTACCAAGAATTCTCTTTCAGTAACTATATAATTTAACTCAGTAGGAGCCATGTTATTTCTGATATAGTAGATAGCATAGGGTTCTTTGTCCTCCTGTTTCCTGAGTACTACACCAATTGCAGTGTCTGAGGCATCTGAAGAAATGTGAAAAGGCAAAGCCCAATTGGGCCCTCTCAAAATGGGAGTTGTGGATAATTTCTATTTCAGATCTGTAAAAGACAATTCACAATTGTCAGTCCAATGAAAGTCAACATATTTTGTTAATAGGAAAAACAAGGGAGAGGAAATTTTGGATTTTTTTTAATGAATCTCCTGTAATATCCAACATGCCCTAAAAAATTTCTTGCCTCTTTTTGAGTTGTTGGAGCTGGAATGTCCAAAATTACCTAGATTCTGGCTGGGTCTACCTGAATTCCTGCATAATAAATTAAGTGTCCTAGCACCACACCTTCGCTCATCATCATATGACATTTTTCTGTGCTTAAAGAAAGATGATATTGTCTACATATTTTGAGCACTTCTTCCAGATTAGTCAAATCTTGATCAAAATCAATACCATAAGGTGTAAAATCATCCATGAATATCTCCATACAGTCATTCACCATATTAGAAAAAATACCAATTATAGCTCTCTAGAAAGTGGTTGGCGCATTACACAAGCCAAATGGGAGAACCTTGTAGGAAAATGTACCCTAAGGGCTGGCAAAGGTGGTATTATCTTGGTCCCGTGGAGCAATTTTGATCTGGTTATAGCCACTAAATCCATCTAGGAAAGAGAAAAACTTTTTCCCAGCTAGGTTGTCTAGAACCTGATCAATAAATGACAGAGGGAAATGATCCTTCTGCGTGGCCTTATTCAGGGCTCTATAGTCCACACACACTCTCCACTTACCATTATTTTTAGGTACAATAACCAATGATGAAACCCACTCGCTGTCTAATATAGGATATGTTATCGCACGGTTTGTAGGAAAGGTTCAAGGGCTCGAGTCAGGGCTTGAAACCGGCGTAACAGGAGATTCCCCACCCACTGTCACCTCGATGGGGGGCTCTTTCTATTTAGGAGGGAAAGTCCAAGGGAGACGTCCCTAAGGCAATCTGGGATTAAAGAAGGGCTAAAGGATAAAAGACCAAGATGGAGGTTCCCTTTCACAGATTGCTGCCCAAGTGAGATAGTCAGGAGAAGTTCTT
>ML777055.1:948435-982403 GCA_009831015.1 Picea engelmannii | reverse complement strand
ATGTCATACCGCTAAATACCTATGAACATAATGGGCCGGCTCGTGATGAGACCTCCCATCCTCTTGGTTAGGTCTTGCACTTTTTATTTATCATTTTCTTAGGGTCCCTTAGTTTCTTATGAGAGGCTTTTTATTGCCTTCTCAGGGATCCCCTGGGCGAAGCATCTCTAGGTTTTCATTTCCTATGGCTTTTATCTTTTACCAGCTGTTTTTACCTCCTGGGCCTTTAGCCCCTTCTTCCCACAAGACAAGATGTACCCGGATGGTCCTCCTAATGGCCAGACTAGGGGAATGGGATGGATGAGCGGGATATAAGATGGAAAAGTGATAGTATGAAGGGAGCGGACGATGATCCTTCAAACCCCGTTTGGTGGCTAACCAAAACCCATGGATACCAACTCGCTAAGCTACCCCATCAATCACCCCAACAATGGTCAAGTGGATTAGTGTAAAGTCCAAGCAGTTATCTGAAATGAAAGAGATCTAATGCATACATAAGAAGATCATAATGATCAAATGTGACACATACCATGATACCTCGGACCAATTACCTCATGGAGCAAGAGCCTTTTCTGATGCAAGCCCAGGCCGGTAGTGATGGACGCTGGTACTGCTGGCAGGACAAATCTGGCTGAGAAGAAGAAGATGGGTCCTCCAGGACCATGCTCAGGTCGCTCCTGCTCTCGGTACTCCATGTCTAGGAACATGTGGGCCTCGAGACATGATCTCCTAGTTATCCCTAGATATCGGGGATAACAGGATACATGAATCTAGCATGGAGAAGTTTCTAGAGTTCCTCTTTAAATATTTCTTTAAGATTAGGGCTCATCCTCTTTTGGGGTTGGCAAATGGGTCAGAATTATTCCTTGATGTATATATGGTGGGTGCATAGTTCAGAAGAAATTCCTTTCATATCCATGTAATCCCAGGAAAATGACTCCTTATGTTCAATTATTAACTTCATCAATCAACGAGTTTCAGCAATAGATAAATCGGGATTGATGTTCAGGGTTTTTCCAGGTTCGATTTCTACAATGATTCTCTTAGAACTGACTTTGCGAAATAATTTGGCTGTTGTTGTTTCAACATTTTTTGTTACAACATTTTCTATTACAGCTGAAACGATTTGATTTACAACAGTTTTAGAGAATATTTCTGGGCTCATCTCTTCTTGGTAAATAGGGTCAAAGATTCCAGTCAATCGGTGGTGCATGTTCTTTGTAACAGCAGAGGGTTCATAGATAAAACAGTTGATTAAATCATCCTCTATATCGTCTTTGAAACTCAGGGCTTTTCCTATGGTTAACATAGGCAGAGCACTTTCATCCTCAATGTCCATCCATAAAGAATTTTTGGGTTCCATACTAGGTGTAGCATGAGGATACAGGGTAAGTTTTTTCATGTCATAACCATCAGAGATGGTCATGGAACCAGATCTAAAATAAATGAAGGCATCAGCTATAGCTAACCACAGTCGTCCTAGGATTAGAGGGTGGCCCCCCAGATGAGTTTTGGGTTGCAACATGACAAAATTAGCAAGATACTCCCATGAATAAATTGAAATGACTAAATCATCGATTACTCCTTCTGGTCTGATGGTGGAACGATCAACTAATTCTAAAACAATAGGAGTAGGTCAGACTTGCATTCTGAGTTGCAGCAATTATGTAGTTTCTATTGGAATAATATTAACTGTTGCCCCTAAGTCAACTAACACATGGGGAATAGGTGTTTGGCCAATTTTTACAGTGACTGTAGGGTTTCCTGGGTCACCATATTTAATGGGTGGGGTTTTTCCTAACATCAGTTCAGACAAGTCCCCCACTACATGCACAGTGAGGGGGTCCCTAGGTTTCCTTCTAGGTCTTCTGATATAGAGATATCTCACAATCTTGGCATAAATAGGGACATGTCTAATCGCTTGCAATAGTGGAATGTTAACATGCAGGTTTTGCAATTCTCCTAAGAGATTGAAGGATGGTAATTCCACAGTTTTGGTAATTTCCAGTATTTCAGGGAATGGGGGGTCTATTGATTCTTTAATAGGTTGGTCAATTTATTCTATATCGGAATATGTTTTTTCCCCTGATTCCTTGTCTGATTCTGAAGATGGATCATCTTCAATTATGGGCTCGACTATTCTCCTTGATCTTAATTTTATCTCATCACAAGGCATAGGAGTAATAGACCTAGCTGGCACATTATATATATCAATATTCTAAATGACCTTATTATTTGGGTTTGGGTTAGGTTTCACAGGCATATGATGTCGTAAGGGAGGATTGTTCTATGGGGCATTGGGAGGTAACTGCAACTGTTGTTGCTAATACCGGGGTTGGAACTGTTGTTGATAGAGGTTCGATTGATGGTTTTGATAGCTAAGTTGTTGTTAAGGGCCTCTCCAATATGGGTTCCATTGCCCATGGTGACTTTGTTGTTGTTGTGACCATGCATTGGAATCCTGATAAGGAGGGATAATTTGATTTGGAGGGGGAGCATTCATCTGGCCATAAGGTAGCTGATTGTACCAATAATTAAGTGTTGTAGGAGAGAATTGAGAGTTCATACCTTGGCCTCTTAGTTGCCATTGTCTTATTTGTGTAATTAGATAGACAGACTCCGCTTATTCATTAGTCGCCTTCATTGATGCTTTTACACTTGGTAAAGAGGGACATTTGTTAGTAGGATGATCCAATTCACAAATAAGACATACATGAACACTGTTTAGTGGGAATTCCCTTTTTGGATGTTTGTCTCTGCACTTTGGAGAAAAAATGGACAATGCCTTTTCTGCTTTTGCTTGTTTTTGTTTAATCTGCAGAGTATCAATTTGTGAAGCAAAAGAGTTAATCATTTTTGTTTTGAAATATTCTAATAGATTACCTATTTCTTCTCTTGTTTCCCCTCCATTGGCTGATTTCCGTACCCTCGAAAAAGTGGTATCCTTGGTAACTGAATTATTCCTTGTAGTTCCTCGAGAACATCTCCTGCAAAGATTTATAATGTCTTCATAGGATTCCTTAGATATATCTCCCTTACCAATCATATTCTTCATGTCTAAACAATCATCTCTAACCCATTTTAGAAAAATATTTTTCAGAATGTCCTTATGGACATCCGGATGTCTAGACCTTTGTAGATTGTACTAGAGTCAAGGGCCTCATCCTCTTTCTAAGACATCTTGAATAGTTCCTCCCTTCGTTCCCTTGTTTGACAGTAGTCTTGGTACTTGTTCAGGAAAATCTGCCTCATCTGTACCCATGTTGAGATATTCTCTGCTCCAAGGCTCATGAACCATCTTAATGCATTTCCTTTCAATGTGGCTAGAAATAATTTAAGTTTCTACATAGTAGTAGTGTAGTCATAGCTTCTACACAGAATATCAAATTCAAATAGAAACTCATCTGGATCCTCAGTAGACAATCCATGGAAATTTGGTAGGGCTGAAAGAGGTATGTTCTTCATAGTAGCTATCCCGCTTGTAGGAATATTAGTAATAGGAAAAACCAGGGTAGAGATAGTATTTTCCTCATTTACCTGATATTCATTGTTCTGTGGCTCCTCCCGGTTGAAATCCTCTTCATTATCTCCTTGATTTTCCATGGATTCTCTCTCATTCCACTCAATACGATAAGCGTCCCACTCCTCCTTAGTGACTATCTATCTATTAATATGATAAACAACTTCTTCTGGTCTTTCTCTTGGCCGAGCTATACTTCCTCGATCTTCAATATTCTCCAGCGTTGCTTGCTGATTTGTTGGTGATAAAATTTCATCTTTAGCCCTTGATGAAAGAGATGTTTCGAACTGGGGTAGTTCTGATGACTGAGGAATTTGTCTCCTTGGAGGATTTGAAGGGCGAAAGATAGATCATGAAGAAGAATCTGCTCTAGCTATAATCTCATCAACAAAGGTTGGTCTTCCCAGTCCAGGGTTCCTTCCTCCACGTCCTCTGGTACCTGTAGGGTTAGTATTTTTGGGAATACATCCTCTTGTTCCTCAATTAATGCATACTTATTCATTCCTAAGAAAAGAAAACTAATGTTCTTACAAAAATCTATAATTATCTTCCTTGGCAATGATGCCAAAATGTTGGGCACTTTAATTGTCTAAATAAATAGATAATTAAGGTGTTCAATATAAATTGTCAAACCCAGGGAAGTTTTTTTATTGCAAGATAATTGTGCATAGTCTATGCTAGATTGATGAAAGAAAACATTAATCAAGTTGCAGTATTGAAAGAAAATAGAGTTTTGGAAAACTAAACACTAGCACAAGTTGTTGACACAGCTGGAGTTCTAATCTATTGTTGTAGGATTGAAATCACACTTGCTTAATTGAAATCTATATTGATGAGTGTATAAGAATCCTGGATTATCTATCTTATTCTGATTTTCTATTTTATCCTTGCAGAAAGGAATTCTGTGTTAATTGTAGAAAGGAAATCTACTTTAGTTGCAGGGAGTAAATTCACACTTATAATTACTTATTGTTGAAATAAAAGTTTTATCTAGTACAAAAAGACAATTCTCCAGCAATATACAACACTTGGCTTCTGATTCTCATGAGACACACTGATGCACATTTGACAAAAAGGAACCGAATTGTAACAACAATTATGATCTAAGAATGCTAACAGGTTATTCACATAAATCAAAGTAGCTAATCTAAAACAGAAAAACAAAGGGGAGTCTGTGAGGAAGGTGGGCCCTTTCCTTCTCACTCAATCCACACAAAGAGATCACAATAGGTTGGATAAACTCAAGTCGCCTTCTTTATTAAAATCGCCAAAATTGTTCAATTACAAGTTGCTTCACTTTACTTCACAATTCCACAACTAATATTCATTGTTAATGATTACAAAATCTCTTCTATTTAAAGATAGATTCATTTAGTTCAAAATGGACTCAGAACAGCCTTAAGAATCCATTATTCTCCAGTTGTTCATAAGATACAAGAGATATTTCATATTCATCAAATATGGAGAAAGAATTAGTGTGATCCAAAACGTGTAACAACAGAGGATCATTCTTTAGAATTTGGCTTTCAGTATCGGTGGCCATCTGTTGCATCGAGTGTAACAACTTTTAGGATTGGTGTGCATATGTTGCAGTCGATGTAACAACTTCTAGGATAAGTGGGCATATGTTGCAACAAGTGTGACAACTTCCTGGAAAGGTGTGCAGTTACTGTAGTCGTTTAACAACATGAAAGACTAGCACAAAGTTGTAACAATTGGTGTAACAACAACTATCTTTCTTTAAGTCTTGGTTGTTCTACAAGTTTTGATCATTAGTTGCACATTTATGGGTAAAATATGAGAAATACTACCAATCAAACGTGTTAAATAAATAAGAATATCAAAGCGAGGTTAATCACTCATACCTTAGGAAAAAGGGTCTTGGCAGTATTAAAATAGGCATTTAGCATAGGAATGATAAGTTTGAAAGGGTAAAATATATAGTGAAAAAGGGACATTTCTGGGTCCTAACACTAATCATGAAAAAAAGTGAGATGTTTCAATGAAGCAAAAAAGGCTCAATACCAAGTAACCTTTGCAAACCCTAGTTGATGAATACTCCTAAACAATCAAGAAATATGAAGGCTTCGTGAGACGAAAATAAGAGAACTCAAAGGCAGGATGAATTAAGAGATATTGTTAACCCAAGGGTATCACAACTAGGAGAATATTTCAAAACCAAAGAACAAAAATAAATGAGTGATAAATTCCAAATTCTCAATCAAACAAAGTCAAAGATAGATCATGAGACTCTGGGATAAAATCCTCTCAAAAGTAGACTAAGAAGAATAGGGAATAAAGAGGGAAAAGGGCCTAAAAAAGGAGAACAATGCCCCTATTCTCAAATATATAGTGCCATGGATCCCTCTAGTTTGGGGGAGAACCAATCATCTAATGTCACCTTGGTATACACTGTAGGAGAGTGCCAATTTCTGAAAAGAGAAAAAATGGCTTCTAACAACTCAAACTCAACATAGAATCAGTCGATGGATATATAAACTCTTCAATGAGGAATACGTAAGGGGAAGTAGATCAGAAATAATCATCAAAAAATCAATATCTAATCACAAGCAAAGGATTCACGATGAAAAAGAGGAAGAACTAGTCAAAGTTCATCCCTAGTGGAGTCATCATTTTTCTGTTGTGAGAAATGTTACCCTGCAGATAGGATAAGCTCCCCTTTGGACCAAGACCCCTATATTTGTTATAAATACATAAGTGAAAAAGTGGTTACTACTTTCCCTATAGATCTAACTTAATCAATCGAGCAAGAGAGAGGAAGGATTTGGTGTACCTTGTTGCGATGTTCATCCTCGATGCTCGAATGTTTGGGCTTGATATCCAAGCTCCTCAATGCAACTAAAGTCCTGAAAAGAATAGAAAAGGAAATATTCCTCCTACTCTAGATGATCAAACAAAGCATATCTATGTATGAATATTGAAGTGGCAATAAACAAGCAAATGTAGAAAACATGAACTTGAAGGGAATAGGCCAAGTTGATATTGATTGGAAAGCCAAAGAAGGAACTTACAAAGCATGATTGACGATGCAGTCACTTCTCCAAGCTCTCCTCATCTAACCACTGCATGAATCTTGAAGTCAAAATGATGATGCTTCCTCAGAATCAAAGGTTTGATACCTCTAATGTTTCCCCCTTCACCTTGGAAATACCTTCAATATATAGGCTTGAGAGGCACAACCACCATGAGAAAATGAAGGATATTATTGAGGATATGGATCCTTAAGGTTGGGATCTGATCCTAAGATGAATCCATAGCATAGGATCCAAACACAACCAACCTCATCCTAAGATATATGTCCCTCAGAAAGAGGTGGAGGATCCCCAATTTCTCTCTAACAAGACTGGCGCTCCCCCAGACTTGAACACAGAGCACCATTATGTAAAGTGGCACTCCTATAACATGGAAAGGGGGTGCCATTCCATGAAGTGGAAATCCCTAAGCATGGCCAGGGGAGTTCCACCCTTCATAAACTCCCCCAAAATAGTCGATTTTCCAAGAAAAAAGTGTGTTTTTGGCATTGAAATGATGGGTTTCTTCCTCCAATATGACTTAGGGGTCATGGAAAATGTCTTTCATGGTGTCAAGGGGTTGCAACACTTGGAAAAGTGAATTATAAACTAGGAAATATGCATACGAAACTTTTGACAGTGCATGCGACACTTAAAAAGATGCATACATCACTTTGCGACTGTTGCAACACTCACGGTGCAAAACTCAAGTGTGACATTTTGTTGTGTAACAACTTGGTTGGTGGATGGTGGAGAATATTTCCATATGAAAGGTGCTAGAGAATTGTTTGACACTTTCACAAAGACTAGATCAGACTTGTGTGTGGAGCTTCTCATGGGAGTCAAGCATGCAGTATGAGGATCTAGTACAATATCGCTTCGATTGGAGTCAAGAGGGGTGTTGAGGGTGTCAAATGTGTTATGGGTGCCAGAACGTAGGAGGAGTATTATCTCCATCTCAAATATTGAGAGAAAGGGGTACCACATATTATTTTGAGTTAGACATGTGTTTTTATGCTCAAAGGATCTAGCTTCTAATCAATAGTGGGTTATCCTATCCATGTTGTGACCAATAGGAACAAAGAGACAAATAAGGAGGAGAAGGTAGCTCCACAAGTGGTGAGGTAGGTGTCTCCACTAGTAGTACCAATTCAAAGGGAGCCATATTTTAGAGGGATTCATCCATCGTTATCTAGTAGGGAGGAGAAACCTCCCAGTACTATGCAGAGGATAGTGGATAAGGACCAGGTAGCTTTGAAGGTTGTATGGACTCATAGGTAGTCAGGAGACTCAGAGGGAGTCCAATTTCATAGAGAGAGCTAGTCGTTCAGTTGGAGCCAACCTTCGGTTCCATATGGGAGAGAGGCATCTTCCAAGACTGACAGGTAGGTGTTATGGGTTGAGATGGACATACAAGAGGGTCATAGGAAGGGGGCTTCTAGAAGCAAGATTTCATTTAGGATGGGATCATGCCAGAGAATAGGATTTGCTTCGATGAAAGAGGGAGAAGCCAGTCCGACAGATTAGAGAGTAGTTGTGGTAGATGATCTAGTAAGAGAGATAGAGATACTTCTAGGTGATTATAGAGGATGGAATTCCTCCCTGGTTAAGAGTGAGTGTCAGTGTTTTGGTAGCATCGAGAGGCATTTCCACTTGTGGAGTGTGGTGATACTATCTTGCTATCTAAGAGAGAGTGTTTATTTTTTTAGCTTCAGGCAAGTATTCTCACATGACCCTAGTTCTTGAGAATGTGGGAATTTTTTCGAGCACCACATCACACTTTTGGTTTGGTGAAAACCCCCTTGGATTTGAGTGGGGGACTCATGGGTTTGGTGATGGGATTTTTTTCCTTGCATTGGGGCTTCACACCCACAAGGAAAGCCTAATTTTGAGGTTTAATTGTGGAGGGGATTCTATGGTGAACCTTAAGGATTGTATATAAAGGAGAGAAGTCATTCTTACATTTCATAATATCATGTGTCATTGTGTGGAGACATGATGGAGCTAGCATAAGTGAGTTTGCAATTGTGCCAAGAGGATCGATGATTTCATCAAAGGGAAATTCTTCTAGGGGATAAAATTTGGCCTAAGATTGAGGAATCTCTATTTCCCGTTCTTGGTAGGGAAAGGCTCACCTCATGTGTGGGACAAAGAGAAAACCTCATAGAGAAGATATTGTACGAAGTGGAGCAAGTCGTATGAAGTGTCTGTACTATTTTTCACATGTACACGGGTTGTAGTGGGAACAATCATGTACATATGTGGGTTGTTGAAGGAACAATTGTGTACATACATAGAATCTCTTCTAGGCAGGAGCATATCTGTGTAGGCTAACGTTAGGTGACCTTAGTAGGTCATACATGTGGTTTGCAATAGATTTGTGGGCAGCGGATATTTCCATAATATTGTTGAGGTTTGGTTTATTGTTTGTATATTGGAGGATAAGGTTGTCCTCGGATTTGGTAAGTTTTGAGAGGACTAGTTCTGTCCTTAGATTTGGCAAATTTGAGAGGACTATTTTTGGTCCCCAGGTTTGGAGAATTTGAAAAAGTTACAAAACAAAAATATTGTGTCTCTTATGTATTGATTAGTCATCTCTGATCTTTGAGATTCTTCTGCATATGTTTTCAGTCAATAATTTTAGTGTAAAGTTGTTCAGTGATAGTTAGATCACTAGGAAGCATTTTTTATATCTTAAATTAGTCACATAGATTTGCATGTGAAAATTTACAAGATGGTGAGACTTATTGATGCAAATTCCCAACATCGGAGGTCCCAAGTCGATGGTCATTTTACTCTACTTAATCTAATTGTTCAATCCCCTTATTTCCTTATAAATTCGATATAATAATATCTTTAATGATGTTCACAATGGATCATTTAATATTTTCTCTCTTCTTAGCTTTGTCATTGAAAATATTGTCATTCCCGCTAAGACAAAGCTTTGAATGCAAAAAATTTGCAATCAATTTCCATATAAACTAGAATAATGTTTCTTTTAAATATTCATGGGTAATCATTGTATAATTTTAGGAAGATATATTCCCAACATGAAATATTAAAAACTAGGCCAGATCCACTTTAAAGAGAAGAAAAAACCATGATTTGCAGTGAACAAAATGATAGGAACCATTAATTCCATTTTTAATTAGACTTTTGGTTGTTTATAACTTCATACGGGTTAACCTTTAGTAGATGAAGTTAAACTAACTAATAGATCCCTTGGCCTATATCTTTATCCTTTGTATCCCTAGAAACCCATGGGAGGGTTAGTTTCAGAAGAGAAAAGTATCCATCCTTTATGAGTAGGCACCTAAAAAATATCCCTAAGAACCTCATCAACCCAGTCAGAGACGAGGGTTGACATAGAAAGAATTGATTAAGGAGGTTCCATTGTGAGATAAAAAAATATAGATAGGTTAAGTGGGTGAATCCACCTTTTCTATAATGAGGCATCTCATTCCTTCCATTGAAAAATGCACGATACAACGCAATTTATATTCTATAATAACCATCTTATTATCATGAGTAAGTCTCTTTATAATTCTAAAAGGTCTCCCATCATGGAATCTTCCAAAATTTGGACAACCTCTCCATTAATTAAGTTCTATAAAGTTTCACCTTTTTTTACTCCTTGCCCTTCGGGTTGAGGGACTATAGTAATTGATTTGGATTTTGGATATTATTTTGGCATGAAAACCAATGCACTTTCATTTTTTTAAGCCAAAGTTTCAAAATATTATACAATTTCTCACTTTCATTTTTTTGTTACCCTAAGTTGTACTTTGGAGGTCTTATTTGGCCTCATGACTAGACAAACTTAGGATAAATTTTGATAGGTTTCAAATGTTTGAAAGACTTTCTCCCTTAAATGAACTAATGTTATATTTTGGGATAGCATTAGTTCTTAAACATTAAATGTTTTTTTAGTTGGTTCGTCTATGCATAGCCCATAAACCGTTTTCTCTTTACTTACCACATAATATCCCATGCAAATAGAGAGTCCTCTGGCATGAAAATAGAAATCCCATTATTAATGCGAGTTCCTTCACCACATTTAGAATATTTCCATGAAGTCAATAATTTTTTTGTAGAAGATTAACAACATAAGTGATTCTTCTTAGCATACCAACTCTACTACCCCTTCTGCCTCCCAACTCTATTTCCCCTTCTGCCTCTTCTCCCCCTTCTATTTTTGCTTCCCCTTCTACGTGGAAGACTCTTATGTCTCTTCTCCCCTAATGCTTCTGCTCCGCCTTCAACTTGGAAGATTGAAAAGAGCAAAGTGAACCTGTTGCTCAATTTTTTTTTGTAAAGCATTCTTTTTTGTTGCCGAGCATTCTTCTTATAATTTCTTTTTATTTTCTATATATGTTTAATAGGGGAAAATGTAGGCTGCAACAATTTTTTTCTATCAATCATTCTTTTTTTTTGCCAATCATTGTTTTTCTAATTGGTTTCTATTTTCTATCTATTATTAAGAGGGAAAACTACAGGCTGCAACAATCAATGGAAAAATAAAAAAGCACACCTCTTATTGGAAAATTCGTAGTCTTTGGAAAAATATTCATAGAGTCTTTTACATACAGGGCCTAGGTGACCTTCTCTTTGTTGTGCTTCCTCTTACTTCTTTCTCTTGTTTCCCCCTCAAAGTCCTAGTCTCTGTCTGGCCCCTCAAAGGCTAAATAACTTTGAGTTATGAGGTGTACGGAAATGAAACAATGTAGTCTGATAGTGTTATAAGGTCACCTTCTTTTAATCTAGAATATTTCTTATGGATTTATGTCAAAGAATCCATGTGAACATGTCCTTTGTCTTGTTCAATTTACTCATCATATTTCATAACTCTATATAGGATTAAAATGAATTTAGACATCGCGTATAGACAAAAACAAAGCCTCCTTTACCAAGCTTTTTTTTTTAGTTAAATTTTTAGTAGCAGCTAGTAGAGTCCCATGTTTGTAACATAATTTGATTTAGATATAGGTGTTGTTGGCAATTCACCTTATAGATTGGAATGGCCTACAAAATAAACATTTGTAAATCATGTATAAAAATGTTAGCAATAAACTTCCAAGTTAATGCATCAATTAAATGTTACATTGAAAATTCATTTTTATCTTAATTTCTCATTACTATTTTCTATTTATTAAATCATTAAATGCTATATTTTCTTGAATATGTAAATTACCTCTTTAAAAATTAAAAATCACATTTGTCCTTGGAGAGTGAAAAGTGTTAAGTTTTAATGCATAAAGACATAAATAGCATCACTGAAAGAAACACAATAACAAGGTACCTAACATTGTATCCTGGGAAACTGTCATGGGGGAGAAAACCCAAAAAAAACTTCCTTAATAATAGATTGCCAATACAATGCCAAGATTAAGACCAAAGCACTAAAGATAATCCAATATTGAGCATGTGCTTCTCTTCTCCTTCTTCTTATAACTGCGGCTACCTTCAAAAGATGCACACTGGATGATTAACTGAGTGAGTGAGCATGTTAGGCACCATCCTCACTTATAAATACTAGTTGAGGAGGTGCTAGGGTTATGTCTCTTCACCAAGTAGCCAAGTAGGGATGAATTCTTCCAATAGTGGTTAAAACCACTTTATTAAACCCTAGGGGATAGATTTACAAACACTGTCATATAACTATGCTTTGACCAATCCACAAAAGGGGATTTTATCTATAAGATAAAAACTCAATTACAATTATACTATTCTTCAAAGTTACAATATATCAACACTCCTCCTTAACAAGAAGGGTATTCTACTGACATAACATAATACAACATCATCAGTAGAGAGAGAGGGAAACATCATCATCAACATATGGAACATTGACTGGCACATCTACAAATCATCATAATTTTTTCTCATCATCAATATCATCATCCACAACATGGATCTGTAGAAACATCATCATCATCATCATCATCATCATCATCAACATGAGATTGAAACATCAACATCAATTAGTATAAATAAATAACAACAATATCACCAACATAAGGCTGGTACACCATCATCAACAACACGAGGTTGATACAACATCATCAACAACACGAGGTTGATACAACATCATCAACAACATGAGGCTGACACAACATCATCAAAAGCATGAGGCTGATAAAACATCTTCAACAACACAAGGTTGATACAACATCATCATCGTATGGAAACATGATGAGGCAAATGAAACAACAACATTTTGTGGTACTCTAACATACCATTCTTACCATACCTTCGGGATGTGCCCAGGAATCAAGAGATTCCCTAGGATATAAAATCTGAATGGAGCTACCATGTGGTACTCTGACAGACCGTCCTTACCTGACCTTCGATATCTGCCGAAGAATCATAAGATTCCCTAGGATATAAAATCCTAACGAAGCTACCACTACTAACCAAATATAGCATATACATGCATAGGTACTCTTACAGATTGTCCTTACTGGACCTTCGAGATCTGCCCATGGATGATCAATCCCCTAAGATATAAAATCCTAACAGATCTACCATTGTTGGTCAGGATACAATAGTATCATCAACATCACTCCCCCTTTAGAGAGAGGTCCTTTCAGACTATACCAATCTTGTATCAAAAGTATTCAAACTTCACACAAGATAGAGGATTGGTCAACACATCTGCAACCTTCTCATATATGCCAACATATTGGAGATTTATAGCTCCCCTATGTACCATATCAAGAATGCAGTGACACCATATTTATATGTGCTTTGACTTATCATGGAACACTGGGTTCTCTGTCATCTTTATACAACTCTATTTATCACATAGAATCATGGTGGCTTCTGTCTCCATATCGAACAAACCTGTCAATAAATTCTCAATCCATATGGCTTCGCAACTAGCGAAACATGCTGTAATGTATTCCACTTCTGCCATGCTGAGAGAAATACTATATTTCTTCCTTGTTTCCCATGAAGTCATGGCTGACCCCAAACTGAAACAACATCCTGAAGTTATCTTTCTATCAAAATCACTTCCATCCCAATATGAATCAGTATAACCATATAGTCTGACGTCATGATCTATAGTATAACAAAGACCATAATCCAACGAACCCTTAAGGTATCTCATCACATGATTTGTAGCTACAAGGTGAACATGTATGTGCTCTACTAGATACTGAATCAAGGTGTTCACAACAAGGCATATATCTAGCCTGGTATTCGTCAGATACATCAACAATTCAATAATATGTCTGTATATAATAACATCAACCAACTCTTATGAAGTATCAACCAGGAGATTGAAATTTGTTTCCATAGGTGTGTTCATGGATTTACATTCCAACATGTCAAATCTCTTCAACATTTCAACTGCATACTTTCCTTGGTTAAGGAAGATCTTCTTTGTTCTTTGCCAAACTTCAAGACCTAAGAAATAATGCATCATTCCTAGGTATTTCATCTCAAACTCTAAAATGAGATTCTTCTTACAATCTGTGATGAGATTTTCTTCTCCAGTTAAGAATAAGTCATCTACATACAACATCAATATAACAGGCTCATATTTCATAACCTTGAAGTAATGGTTAGAATCAACTTTACTCTTGGTAAATCCCAAGCTCATTAGGAAAATATCAATTCTACCATACCATTCTCGAGGATCTTGCTTCAGCCCATACACTTCTTTCTTCAACCTCGAGACATGAGTCTTTCTATATTCAACCTCAAACCCTCCCGGTTGTTCTATATACACTTCTTCTTCAATAACACCATTTAAGAAGGATGTTTTCACATCCATCTGGTGTAACTTCCATTTCATTTTGGCTGCAAGAGATATGACGGTTCTAATAGAAATTTATCTAGATACAGGAGCAAATGTCTCTTCGTAATCAATACATTCCTTTTGAGAAAAACCATGATCCACACATCTTGCTTTATGTTTTTCAATACTTTCGTCGCTTGCATGTTTTATCTTGGATATCCACTTGGAAGATACCACATATTTGTTCTTTATTCTGGGAACTAATTCCCATACATCATTCTTTATAATGTAACAATATTCTATTGTCATGGAATCCACCCATTCTTTCTTTTGAATGGCTTCTTCAATGTAAGTAGGTTCATTTTCTATGAAATCACGCATCAAGTCCATATAGCTAGAGAATGGCTTAGGTTTCTTTCTTTGTCTCATGGTTCCTTTTGGGGCACCATACTTCTCTTCATATTGAATAAGTTCCCTCACCCAATATGGATTTCTCTTGTGAGAGATCGTCATATGGGCAGGTTCTTGAGATTCTATCATATCATGATCTTCTAGAATCTAATCATCAAGGTTAACTGTACCTTCCTTCATGGGTTATGTAGCTCTGGGAGCTACAAGTTCTTCTTCATATACTTCTTCAAGATGGAATTTCCTTGATTTCTTAAGTGTTTCATATTCTTCAAAGTTTACATCTCGGTTGATATCAACATGATGCTAACCTGATATCCAAATTCTAAAGTCCTTAGAGACCTCACAGTATCCAACAAATATTCCCTTCTTTCATGAGGGATCCAACTTAGTTCTATTTTCTTTTGGAATGTGTACAATTACTGGAGAACCAAATATCTTAAGATGGATTACTTATGGCTTCTTTCCGGTGAACATTTCTTCAGGGATTTTGAATCCAAGTGCACTTTTGGATAATCTGATTTGGACATAGACTATTGTTCTTGTTGCTTCAACCCATAAGTGCATTGGAAGATCTTTATCGTGAATCATAGTTTTTACTGCTTCCATAATTTTTCTATTATTTATTTCTACTACACCATTTTGTTGAGGATTATATGCAGTGGTGAGCTCCCTCTTAATCCCAATATCTCTGCAAAATCTTCCAAATTCATTTGACGTGTACTCTCCTCCATTATCTGACCTAAGTATCTTGATTTTTCTTTCAGAGAGGTTTTTTTATCAAGGATTTGAATTCCTTGAACTTCTCGAGTACTTCAACCTTTGATTTCAAGAAATAAACCCAAGTCTTATGAGAGTGATCATCAATAAATGATACATAGTATACATGCCCACTTAGAGAGGTTGATGGCATTGGACCACATACATCTGAGTGGATGAGTTCCAATATTCCTTCTACTTTACTGTCTCTCTTTGGGAAAGGATTATTTATGTTCTTTATTTGTGCACATCCCTTGTGTTAGCACATAGAATTTGCACTAGAAATTTGGTTATTTTTATGGTCCATTTTGTAGCACTGTGAATTAGGAGATTTTGCAACGCCAACTTCCTCAAGCACCAAGTTTCAACATTTTTTATGAAGAAATATCACTTGATCCTGCATATGAGTCCATTAATGCAATATTCATTCATTCCCATCATTACCTTTTATTCATGCTAAAGGATTTCAAATTGCTCCTAGCTCAGCACTGCAAAAACTAGTGTTTTTAGACAGGCGCTCCGAAAATTGCTGCAAACTGGCTGGCGAAATAGAGTTGGAGGTTGGATAGCTTGTAAACACCTTTGTGCTATTTAAAATATGCAAACATCAGGCCTAGATCCATATGGTACTCCATGAGAGTGTTCATCATGTTTGAAGTTTGAGAAATGGTTTTTGGTTGGTTTTCATATTGGCACTGCAAAATGTGCTGCAAAAACTCTATTCTGGGACTGCTAAATTGATATTTTTGACCAGTTGACTTCCAGGAGGATTTCCGCGTGAACCAGGATTTATTTTCAATATTAAAAGGAGGTTATTGTCAAGCACGTACCAATAAAATTAACCTTTTTCATTTTTCACACAAGTGTCACCGATTGGGAGATTCGAAGGAATGTTTGAGCCCTATTTTTAAGTTTCTATGATTTCTTGTTTGAGAAATGTTTTTGCGACGCGTATTCCAGCCAGATGGAGATAAAATTCAAAGAAATGAGAGACAATTTTTATTTAGAACGAGCTTATATATAAAAAATGTTCTCATATTTTACACAGATATTATATTTTGAGAATTACAAGTGGCATTTTGAAGCCTATTTTTCAAAATTTCGCCTCCTGAAAAATAGGAAATCAGTTAAAACATGTCATTTTGTGTTTGTAACTATTTCTATTTTGGGAAAGAGGATGGAATTCGAATTGCCATTCTATCATCCCTATCTAGTCTATAATATAGGCATTACAAGTCATGAGGGAGGGTCGAATGGTTTAGCATAGACTCCCTTAGTAATGTTTTGATGTAACCGAGCAAAACTCTGGTTTTTATGTATGAGATTTGAGAAATTTTGCCTAATGGAAGTCAACTTTATAATTTAGTCAGCTTACTTCTTTATCACTATGATTTTATTATCATTTAATAATTCAATTGATGTATTATAGTTGTGTTACAATGTATGTTTGATTTTGATGTTGTTGTAATTATTATCAGTATTTTAAAGCTTAGATTAAAGAAGTTCTTGTGTCTAATTTTTTTCCTCACTTGTCTTCTAGTAAGGCTTGATGCTAATAGTATATTGTTCATCCTTATCATTAAAGTCTTCCATTTACCTACACTACTCTTTAAATAACTGACTGAAGTTAGCCAAGACCTCACTTTCTTATACATCTTTCCTAGAAATTTTTGTTTTTGTGCATTGCTATGCTGAGTTTTATCGATTTGACACTTAATCATAAATTTACCATTACAAACCTATTCGATGGGTACTGGTCTTATCCTCTAGCAGTCTAAGGGTGACTCTTAGTGCTAACATTCTTGGTGCCGCTACCGAGGACAAGTTGAAAATTTTTCCTAGGAGGAATGACAAAGGATTAAATCCAATTCTTGATGGTGAACAAGGATGGGAGACAGAAAAGATTGCAAATTTCACCTGGTGATTCCAATCACTGAAGAATCAGGATTTCAAAGGCTATGGAGGCTACCTTGGCAAGGAGATTTTCTCAACTAAAATTTTCAACCATCTTTGGTTTTCCAAATCTAGTACCTCATCTATTAGAATGGGGAGATTTACTACTTGTCTTCAGAGAAGAAAAGGATGGTGATCTTCTTCAGAATCTCGTTGATTTTCATCAATGCATGGAGCATTTTAACTTGCATCAGGAGGATTTCTTAATGAAAATTTGTATGTTCTCCTTGAAGGATGATGCCAGATACTGGTACTTTTGTCTCCTTTCTACAAACATATCCACCTTGAGAGAATTCCATGTTGCTTTCAATTTTCACTCTAAGAGGTATTACTCCTTTGAGTTTGTTTTTCATGATTGTTGTGAGGAATATGAGAAAAGTGTTCAAGATGCATTAAGTTTCTCTCTTGACTGTGAAGTTGAAGAAGATAACCTAGTCAAGGAAATCAGTGAAGGATCAATGCTTTCTTCTTCTTACTCCTATGTACTGGATGCATATTTAAATGATAGTTCTGATCATAAAAATACAATAGACATTTCTCCTGACAATGTAGCTGAGATAAATGATAAGTTAGTTAAAAAAACTAGGGAAGATTCCTCTCTAGTTTTTCCTAGCTTTTTAGAATTGAACGCAGATTTTGTTTTCTACTCTTATGAAGAAAATGTAGAGGATATTTTATTTCTTGAAATAGATGTCTTTAGCATCCGTGCTTATAATGAAGAATTTGTTTCAATTTATGACCAAGAACAACCTATTTTTGATGAATATCCCAACGAATATGATGATGAGTAGAATTTTTTCATAGCTTCACTAGAACCTCTTACATTGGTTCATGTATATGATAATTATGAATCTGATCCTTGGGAGAGACATGGAGGAGAAACTGAAGAGCTAAATGTGCATCTTATCTCATTTCCATCACTTATAAATGAGCATATATCACCTGGGATTAACAATCCTGCATCAATCCTCTATCCACATGTACATGCTGAGAACATCAAACAACATGTGAGAAATGATGAAATAAAGTAAGTAACATTTTACCAGTTTAGCATGCTTTATCATAAATTTTATGAACCTATGGGGCTATATATGGATTTGAAATTTCTAAAGACATTGGAGCCTGCAAATTTAATCATCTTATCGTCATTTGGAGGTATTGTCAGTGTTCCAAAACATGTATTCAATATTCTATCATACTTCCCTTACCTTTTATTGATCAACTGAAGAGAAGAAAAGAATGTTACCAAACTGCTTGAGTGGCTATGGCAAGAGTTTGTTTTCACCTGAAAAAATTGTAAAAGTCAGTTAGAGTAGGGTCCTATATATAAATGAGCTCGAGTGCAATCATTCCAGTTTTCAGTTTGCTTTCAGTATTTGAATAAGACTCCACGAGGCCAATGGATAAGGCACTAGAACTGCATGTTCTTGGAGCCTCACAGGGAGGTCTACATCCCCTATGGAGCCAGATGTTAGCACATAGAATTTTCACTAGAAATTTGGTTATTTTAACGGTCTATTTTGCAGCATTGTGAACTAGGAGATTCGATAGTGCCAACTTCCTCAAGCACCAAGTTTCAACATTTTTTTATGAAGCTAGAGAACTTGATTCTACATATGAGTCCAATAACGCAATACTAATTAACTCCCATCATTACCTTTTTTTCATGCTAAAGTATTTCAAATTTCTCCTAGCTCGATGCTGCAAAACATGGCGTTTTTAGACAAGCGCTATGAAAATTGTTGCGAACTGGATGGCGAAAGTGAGTTGGAGGTTAGACAGCCTGTAGACACCTCTGTGTTATTTCAAAGATGTAAACATCAAGCCTAGATCCACCTGGTTCTCCATGAGAGTGTTCATCATATTTTAAGGTTGAGAAATGGGTTTTGGTTGGTTTCCATATTGGTGCTGCGAAATGTGATGCAAAAACTTTGTTCTAGCACTGTTGAACTGGTTTTTTTGACCAGTTGACTTCTAGGAAGATTTTAGGGTGAAAGAGGATGGATTTTCAAAATTAAAAGAAGGTTATTGTCAATAAAGGACCCAAGAACATTAACATTTTTCATTTTTCACACAGGTGTCATGGATTGGGAGATTTAAAGGAATGTTTGAGCCTTATTTTTAAGTTTTCGTGATTTATTGTTTGAGACATGTTTTTGCGACACGTATTCCAGCCAGTTGGAGATGAATTTCAAGAAAATGAGAGAGGGTTATCTTTATAGCATGCTTATATACAAAAAATTTTCTCATATTTTACAAAAATATTATAGTTTGACAATTACAAGTGGCGTTTTGAAGCCTATTTTTCAGTATTTCGCCTCCTGAAAAGCAAGAAATCAGTGAAAAGGTGTCATTTTTTGTTTGTAACTTTTTCTATTTTGGGAAAGAGGATTGAATTCGAATTGTGATGATATCATCCCTATATATGCTATAATATAGGAATTAGAAGTCATTAGGTAGGGTATAATGGTTGAGCATAGACTCCCTTAGTAATGTTTTGATGTAACATAGCCAAACTCTGGTTTTTATGTATGCGATTTGAGAAATTTTTCCTAATAGAAGTCAGATTTCTAATTTAATTGTCTTACTTATTTATCACTCTGATTTTCTCATCATTGAATGATTCAATTGATGTATTATAGCTGTGTTAGAATGTATGTTTGATAGTGATGTTGTTGTAATTATTATCAGTATTTTAAAACTTAGATTAAATAAGTTCTTATGTCTGAGCTTTTTACTCACTTGTCAGCTAGTAAGGCTTGATGTTAATAGTAAAATATTCATCCTTCTCATTAAATTCTTTTATTTACCCACACTACTCTTTAAATCACTAATTGAATTTAGCCAAGACCTCAATTTCTTAGACATATTTCTTGGAAATTTCTGTGTTTGTGCATTGCTATGCTGATTTTTATTCATTTGACACTTTATCATAAATTTACCATTAAAATCCTATTTGATGGGTACTGGGATTATCCTCTAGTAGTCTGAGGGTGACTCTTAGTGCTAACACCTTGCATACACCTTCATGATCAACCTTAAATTATGGTAATCCTGTAACTACCTTGCTTACATATGGTAAGGCTTTGTAGTTCATGTGAGCTAGTTTTCTATGCAAAAGTTCACAAGGACTTTCAGTAGATTGATTTAAGGATACATCTGAGTGTCATTTTAACTTGTACAAACCTCCTTTTTCTATTCCAATGAAAATTGCATCTTCTATAGGTTTTCCTTTATAACACATAAGAACTTCACCATCTATGAATGCAACCCTGAAACATTTCTTAGATAGGGATAAGATAGAAAGTAAGTTCTTTGTCAAACCTGGTACATAGAGTACATCCTTCATTCTCATGAAAGTTCCTAGATCCATTTTGTAAGTGGATTCTCCCATTCCTTTGACAGGGTATTGATAGTCATCTCCAAGCAAACTTTCTAGGGGAAGTCATTTTCTGTAAGGCTAGAGAGAATGTCTTTATGACCTGTCATGTGCTTAGAAGCACCACTATATATGAGCCAAGTATACTCTCCAGGTATAAAATATCCTAAGAGGGAGGAAATCAGAACATAATATTCAATTTCTTCTTTGGTCAACTTCTTGGGTGGCTCATCATCTTTAGTTGCATGGGCATACTGTCTTTTGTTATTTCTTTTTCTTGTATTATTCCTTTCTGGCAGGACAGTTCTTAGAAATGTGTCCCATCTTATCACAATAATGCCATTGATAAGAGGATAAGTCTTTTTTCTTTATTTGACCCTTACGATATTTCTGGAATCTCCTTGGACGGTGATATTCTTTATGGAAATGGGTGAATCTCTTTGGAGAGTGAGATTCTTTATGAGGGTGGGTCTCCTTTTGTGATCTGAAAATGAAAAAGGTTTGTGTATACAAATTTTCAAGTGAAATGTTTATGTGTCTTAGGAAATTGGATCAAGTTTCAATCACATAAACTTAATGATTTTTTTTACTTAAAATGAATATCATAAACAATCATAGACAACCATCGTAATCAACACACAACACATCAAAATGATAAAAGAGTTCACCCCTCTCTTGGGATATATCTCTTGGTCCATCTTCCAATGGATCATTTTCATTATATGATAAAAATGTCAAAGTCAGTGCTTTACAATGCTCAAAATGAAAAAATAGATGGCTTCAATGGCTCCAGAATGTCCAAAAAACCCTAGTTGGGCTCTTCCTGCACCTAGTTTGGCCAAAAATTGAGAAAAATACACTTCCAGGAATTTTTTCCCAATAACTTGTTGTATCTGCTCGCCAAAACCCACCTTTGTGTGACTAAAACCGGCCTCTATGTGTTTCCCGTGTCAAAACCCATCACGCACACCATTTCTGAAATTTGAACGGATTTGTCGCATGGTTAGGGCATCAACACCTATCCCGACGGAGGTTGTGGTCGTGTGGACCCATGTGGCCAAGAGTCAACCTAAATGTTCACATCCCTCCATCTTGACCATTGGTTCCCGCGCTAAAGGTCATATGGAAAGGTTTAGTGTAGTGACCGCGGGCTAGGGATAAGCCCCAGCCCGGACTCCACCTAGAATAGACCATAAAGAAAATTTAAATACAAGGTTTAATGTATAAGGTTAAGAACTACCATTAGGTGAGTTGGTATCCCGACCTTTGCAAATTCTTTCCCACGCCAGAAGGTTTCATTGTTTTACTCTGGTTGAGTCCCAAACAAATTTTTAAACCACACAACCAAAAAGGGGGTGCCACATGGCGACCCCTAGCTGGGCCACATGGCACCCTTCCATTCTCCCCATACACTGACACATGTCAGTAAACCATTGGTCCATTTCCCTACCAACTCAATTGCCAAATCACCTACCACATCAGCTGCACAGTAAACATGTACGATCGTACGCTCAGCTTCCACCTAGCTTGTACAGACTATATCGACTGCACATTCACATTTTACCTATTTGGAAAAGTGGACAGAACATGATATCTCTCACATACAAACTCTTTTTGATCCCGTTCAAGTTGTGTTGGGATCGTGAGGATGTGATCTATGCAAAGAATCCATTTTTGAGAAATTCCTATAACTTTGAGTTTTGATCATTTTTTTTTATCCCTTGGATCACTCCTCCACATTGGGAAGCTTTTGGACCTCCAAAAGACTTCTTTCAGTCAATATGAATATGAGGGTACAATTCCCTCACCTTTCCAACCTCAATCCATTTAGATTTTCTTGGATTTTTTCCTTTAAGACCAACACGAAGGTATTCCACATTCCCTCATTTTGAAGTTCTTATCTTTATGTCAAGGATTGTATCCTCATGCAATTCTGAAATATATTCTGGCAAGAAGTCATCTATGGAAGGAATTTGAACATGCTCTCATTTATCATTAATTAAAGGAGGCTCATACAATATCAAATTCTCAGCATTAACAACTGCATACAATTACATATAAGGAGGAAAATCCAAACAGAAAACATTGTTACTAATCTTTTCAAGAATATTGAAAGGTCTATATCTAATTGGTTTTAGTTTTTTACCTTCTCCTTTAAGTATCTCTTTGCTAATGTAAATCCAAAATTCATCTCCAACTCAGAAACTGTGATCAACATGATGCTTGTCATGTCTTGTCTTGTACTTATCTTGGCTCTTTTCCAATTGTTCTTGTACCATTTGATGCATCAACTAAATTTGTTCAATGAACTTATTTTCTCTATCAATGTCATAATGATCATTAATATAAATATCCTTCCCAAAGATAAAATCTAAAGGATATTTTGGAAAATAACTAAAACATTCCTCAAATGGAGATGTTTGAGTCAAAGAATGCTTAGCCCGATTATAAGCATGTTGAATGTAGTGTAGGTGCTCATCCCAAAGCTTAGGATGTTTGCTGCAATAACCATGAAGAAGATGTACTATTGTTCTATTCACCACTTATGTTTGACCATCAGTTTGTGGATGAAATGTTGTGCTCTTTTTCAACTTGGTGTCCATGAGTTCCCATAAGTTTGACCAAAATTTCCCAATAAAATGAGAATCTTGATCGGAAATAATAGATTTGGGCAACCCAAAATGTACCCAAACATGATGAAAGAACATTTGTATCATTTGTTCAGCTATAACCTTCTTCTTACAAGGCATCAAAATACACATTTGGTTGAAATGGTCAACTACAACATAAATATAACCATCATTCTTTTTAGACATAGGTAATCCTCCTACAAAGTCCATGGAAATGTTTTCCCAAGGACAAGAAGGAACCGGAAGTGGAGTATACAATCCCAACTTTCTATTGATAGGCTTACTTGTAGCACATAAAGAACATCCTCTTACATATATTGAAGCACTTTCATTCATTTTAGACCAATAGCAATACCTTTGCAAATTAGCCACCATCTTGCCTACACCAAAGTTGTCAACAATAAGAAAATAATGTGCTTCCCTTATGATGTTGACTCTTTTAACCTGTGGAATACATATCTTTCCAAGATAATACAAAATCTTATCATGCACATGGTAATCCAATTCCTCAACCTAGTTAGAATGACACAAAGTTGCATAAACCTCTTTAAAATCAACATCTAAAGCATATTGTTCAAAATAGCTTTCATGCATGGTAGAATTATGCTTAAGAACAACTGAAGCACTAACAATATGCCTAGAAAGAATATCAAAAATTTTGTTATAAACACCGTTCTTATACCTGATAACCAAGTGGAATTGTTGTAGGAAACCCATCCATCTGAAGTGCCTTTCCTGTTGTAGCTTTGTTTGTGATTGTAAGTATTGCAATGGTTGATGATTTGTGTGAATACTAATCTATTTTCCCAACAAATAATGTTTCCATTTTTTCACACTTTGCACAAATGCATACAACTCCTTATCATATGTAGGATAATTGATCACAACGTCATTAAAAGTTTCAGAATGAAAACAATTGGGCTTACCATGTTGCAACAAGATTGATCTCGTGGCATACTTACTTGCATCTATTTGTATCTCAAATGGTTGTCTCAAATTAGGAAGTGAAAGAACATGATCTGAACTAATCTTCTCCTTCAATGCATCAAAATATTTTTGTTGCTTGCCTCCCCATTGGAAAATTGCTTGATGCTTGTCACTGCATGTAATGGAACTGCAATTGAAGAGAAGTTAGCAATAAAATTTCTCCAATATTGGGATGGTCCCAAAAAGCTTCTTACCTCTGTTACATTGTTGGGATTGGTCCAATCCAAAATGACTTTGACCTTGGAAGGATCTATTTTCAGTTCTCCTCCTCCAACAATATGTCCCAAGTAAACAAGTGAGGTCTTTCCAAACTCACATTTAGACATATTTAAAAATAAATTTTCTTTCTTCAAGACATCTAAAACTTTTTACATGCCTAACATGCTCTTCATGAGATCTACTAAATATCAAGATGTCATCCAAGTATACAATCACACAATAATCAATAAAAGGCCTTAAGACATCATTCATAACTCTCATGAATGTAGGAGGAATATTATAAAGACCAAATGGCATAACCATCCATTCCAACAAACCTTGCTTTTTTTTTAAAGTTGTCTTCCATGTATCTCCTTCAACAATCCTAATTTGATGATATCCACTTCTCAAATCCAACTTAGTAAAATACTTATCATATTTCAATCGATTAAGTAAATCATCAATTATAGGAAGAGGATAATGATTCTTTACCATAATATTGTTCAAGGCTTTGAAATATACACACATGCGCCATGTACCATCTTTCTTTGGTACCAAAACAATTGGTGACCCACATGGCGATGTGCTTGGAATGATAACCTCTTTTTCAAGAAATTATTGGATTTTTTTTTTTTAATTTCAACATTCTCCATGACTAACATCCTGTACATACCAATGTTCGGAAGAGGACAATCTTCTTGTAATTGAATATCATGTTGGATACCCCCTTTAGGAGGCAATCTTTTGGTTCCTAAAACATCTCATCATATTGGTTAACAAACTCATAAAAATCAAATTTTAACTTTGCATCACAACCTTGGAAAGATTTTTTTCAACTTTGTCTTTGGGTTTGATCATCAAGAGTACAAAGTTATTACTAGAATTGACTAATCTTTTCATTTGGTCATCATTTACAAGTGAAAAATTCAACTTCTTTGTATGTGTTCTAACAATGTACTCAACTCCATTTTGAAACAAATAATATTTGTTCTCATGACGATGAAGGATGGTTCTCATATCATATAAATACGGGCTTCCCAACACAATACCACAAATATCCAATGGAATAACATCAAGCTTTACCTTATCTATAAAGTTTGCAGTGATGGAAAATCTAAGTTTACATCTTCTTGTCACATTCAATTTGGCATTGTCACATATCCAACCTAGAGTATATGGTTTAGGATGAGGAGTAGTTTCCAAATGCAATTTCTTAACTGTGTCTTTAGAAATGAGGTTTTATTGAGATCCAGTATCAAATAGAGTATTTATCTTGGTATGATTTGAAATAAACCTTATGTGGAAAAGCTTTACTCTTTCTTTTTCATGTTGAGTTTCATTGACGCTACTACTTGAAGAACTAGTACTAGAAATAGAGTCCTTACCTTGAAAACCCATGGCTGTGATTTTTGTTTCATCTCCCAAATCGGATCCTAAATCATGTTGTGTAGTTGCAACAGTCTTTGATTTAGTTTTGTTCTTGAAATTTTTGGGTCTCTTTTCAAGATGAAGTTTCCAACAATGGTCTTCATCATAGCCATCTTTTGAACATTGTTTACATGTGATTTTTTCTCCCTCTTTTTTGACTAAAGCATTCTTCTTTCCATTTCCTTTGAATTTCCTCTTTCCTTTGTCTCCATTATAAAATCACTTCTTGTTTCCCTCTTGATGATCATTCTTCCCTCTTGTTTCCAAATGAGTTTCCTGTACACAAACTTTATTTAGATTTGTAGGGTTAAACATGAGAATTGTGTGTCTCAAATAGTTACGCAATCCTCCAATGTATTTGAGTAAATTTTCTTGAGAAGATAAATCTATACCCAAAATCAAAGATCTTCTAAATTCTTGAGTGTAGCTTTGCACACTTTTCCCTTTAGCTTGCCTAAAGTTTTGCCAATCCATGATAGCTTGCTGCATGTATGCTAGTGGGTAAAATTGCCTTTTAATTGCAACAATAAAATCATTCCAGGAGGATAAAACTTTAGCATGTTTCTTCATGTCCTCTTGAGTTTTGGATTCCCACCAAATGAGTGTTTCACTTTCCACTCTAAGAGAAGGAAGATGAATCTTAGTTTCATCATCTTGGATTCTATGTATCCTACAATACACTTCAATTTGACGAATCCAATTATCCAGTTTCCCAACATTTACCTCTCCATTGTACATACGGAATTCAAACTTAATATCAAGCTTAAGAAAAGGAGTTTGTGGAGGAATTTTACCATGTTCTTTTGGATAATTTTGAGGTGGTTGTGAAATGGTAGAAATGGACGATGGAGGTGAAGGAGGTGGAGTATCACCATTCCCTCCATTTCCTTTTGGATTTTATCACCACTATCTTCATTATCTCTTGGAGGATTTGAGATTTCACCTTGCAACCTTGCATTCCTTTCTTCAAATAAAACTTTCACCATTTCTTTCATATCAAAAGGATTATTTGAAAGTTTTAGCTTCTGAAGTAGGAGCTTCTTGACTCTCCTCATGAGCCATACTTGGTGAATGCCTCCTTGAATATTGAGGTGAATGTATGGTTCTCCTTATTGAAAGTTGAGAACTTGGCTCTACAAGTTGACCTTCTCCTCTTGTGAGCCTCAACCTTGTAAGAATCAGAAAAAAAAAAAAACACTTGCAAACAATCAAACCTTCAAAAACCTTTGCTCTGATACCAACTTGATCTAAAAATGAAAAAGGTTTGTGTATACAAATTTTCAAGTGAAATATTTGTGTGTCTTAGGCAATTGGATCAAGTTGCAAGCACATAAACTTAATGAATTTTTTTACTTAAAATGAACATCATAAATAGTCATAAATAGCCATCATAATCAACACATAACACAACAAAATGATAAAGGATTTCACCCCTCTCTTGGGCTACACCTCCTGGTCCAACTTCCAATGGATCATTTTCATTATATGCTCAAAGTGTAAAAACAATTTCTTTATAATGCTCATAATGACAAATAGATGGGTTCAATGGATCCAAAATGTCCAAAAACCCCTAGCAGGGCTCTTCTTGCACCTAATTTGGCCAAAAATTGAGAAAAATACACTTCCTAGAAGTTTTTCCCAATAACTTATTGTACCTTCTCGCCAAAATGCACCTTTGTGTGACTGCACCCGGTCGCTATGTGTTTCCCGTGACAAAACCCAACATGCACGTCATTTCCAAAATTTGGGTGTATTTGTCGCATGGTTAAGACGTTAGCACCTATCCCGACGAAGGTTATGGTCGCATGGCCCCATGTCGCCAAGCACCGACCTAAATGTTCACACCCCACCATCTTGACGCTTGTTTCTTGCACTAAAGGTCATATAGAAAGGTTTAGTGTAGTGATCGTGGAATGGGTCTAAGCCCCAGCTCTAAATCTACCTGGAATAGACCATAAAGAAACTTTAAATACAAGGTTTAATGTATAAGGTTAAGAACTACCATTAGGCAGGATGGTATCCCATCCTTTGCAAAGTGTTTCCCATGCCTGGAGGTCTCGGGTTTGACTCTAGTGGAGTCCCAAACAATTTTTTAAACCACACAACCAACAATGGGGTGCCACATGGCTGCCCCTAGCTGGGCCACATGGCACCCTTCCATTCCCCTCGTACAGTGACACATGTCAACACACCATTGGTCCACGTCCCTACAAAATCACCTACCACATCAACTTCTCAATCAACCTATACAGTCATACAATCAGCTGCCACATGACCTGTATGGACTGTATAGTCAACATTTTTCATGTTTGGAAAAATAGAAAGAACATGATATCTGTTGCATATGAAATCTATTTGATCCTATTCAAGTTGCATTGGGATTGTGAGGACGTGTTCTACATAATGAATCCATTTTCGAGCAATTTGATTTTTGATCATTTGTTTATCCTCTAGATCATTTTGGAAATGAGACCTTCTCTTTCCTCCTTTAGAATGAGAAGCTAAGGCTTGATCTTCATATCCTAATAGTACGACTTCTCGATTGGCCATGCTTTCTTCTTCTTGAACACATTCTTCCCATAGAATGTCAAATTGGAGTTTTTGTTTTCTTGCATAGATAGTTTTGATGAAGGAATCCCAAGTTATTGTGAGACCATTAAGAGTTGTCGTTATGAGTTCATCTTCATCTAGGTTCTCTCCAATTACTTCTAACTATACCTTGAATTGAGAAACCTTAGAGAAATAGTCATGAACTGTTTCTCCTTTCTGCATCTTGTATTCTTGAGTTGGGTTCTCAAATTCATCTTCCGGTTGATGTTATTTCCTTCATACATTCTAGTTAGGGAATCAAACATATCCTTTGGAGTATTCTTAGAAGACACTTGAGGTATAAGGTGGTCTTTAATGGAATCTACAATTATTCTTTTGGCCCTAACCATGTCCTTCTTGTAATTTTCTTTAGCCGCTTCTTCTTTGAGTTCTGATGCATTTTATTTTATGAATTTTGCAAGGTCATTCTCTTCAAGAATGAGTAAAATTATGTACTTCCAGGAACAAAAATTTCTACACCTTCTACCTTGTTAACAAGCTTAGTGCTTGCAAACATCTTGACCTGGAGCTAGGAAAATGGCCATAAAATGAAAGTGCTTATAAACTGAATCCAAAATTACCAGGAGGTGCACTGGAATGAGGCGAGCTAGATGGAGTTGATTGTTTCATAAAATTCCAAGTTTTTCCCCTGAAACTTGACCTGGGCACTTTTGGACTAGTACTTATGATATTGGTTCTGGTTTCCTAGTCTTTTGGTACTAATAAAAACTAGGGTTTGACTTTCCAAAGAATATGGCCACTTAAAAGGTGTGCTCAAGATGCCAAAGGATGTGTTAGGGTAGGACACACTTCCCTAGATGGTTTTTGGTCATAAACTCCTCTTCAATAAAAAGCTCGAATTTCCTTATATGAAAACAATGGTTTTTTTTTAGATACCTAGTGAAAGGTTCTCTATTCAGTCAAGCTCTCATACCATGTTAATTTTTAATTCATAACAACATAAATAGGATCACTGAAAGAAACACTATCACAAGGTACCCAACATTTTTTCCTGGGAAACCCTCATGGAGGAGAAAAACCAACAAAAACTTCCTCAATAATAGATTGCCAATACAATGCCAAGACTAAGACCAAAAAACTAAATATAATCCAAGACTCAGCATGTGCCTCTCTTCTCCTTCTTCTTGTAATTGCAACTACCTTCAAAATATGTGCACTATATAGGATATTGAGTGAGTGAACAAGTGAGGCGCCATCCTCACTTATAGATACTAGTTAAGGAAGCACTTGGGTTATGTCTCTTCACCAAGTAGGGCCAACTTCTTCCAATAGTGGTTAAAACCACTTTATTAAACCCTAGGGGTAGACTTTACAAACACCACCATATAACTATGGTTTGACCAATCTACAAAAGGGGATTTGGCCTTATACAAGACCCAACATGATCAATCCACAAAAGGAGATTTGATCGATAATATAAAAACTCAATTATAATTAGAATATTATTCAAAGTTACAATATTTCAACAAAAAGAAGTTGAAATACCTGAAATAGTTTCTTCAATCTATAAAATGCCTCTTTAAAAAGTAAAAATAACATTTGTCCTTAGAGATTGAAAAGAAGTTGAACTCTCGGAAGCACTTTCTTCAGTCTATAAAAAAACCTCTTTAAAAAGTAAAAATAACATTTTTCCTTGGAGAGTGAAAAGAAGTTGAACTACCTAAAGCACTTTCTTCAATCTGTAAAAAAACCTCCTTAAAAAGTAAAAATCACATTTGTCCTTGGAGAGTGAAAATAAGTTGAACTACATGAAGCACTTTATTGCAGAAGTGTTAAATGAATTTTCTTTTCCAACAACAAAAGAATAACCACACCAACCATGATTAATCCAAGTAATAATAGTAGATTAGGGTGGCCTTTTCCTACAACAAATAACAATACACATTAAAAAATCATTTTTTTCTATCAAAACTTTGTACAATTAAGGATTAGATTCAAGGTTTCAACAATATCCTCGGGCATCATTCATATCCATATTCACATTCTCATCATTCTTTTGGGCTCCCTACAAATCAGAATTTGAAAACAAATTTCAGTGAAAGGAAAATCGATAAACCCTATTAGCTCTACACTTTAGACAACCTTGGAGACCCTATTAGGACAACCTCAGACTTTGGAGTCTTGGGATCCCTGACTTGGAAATACCTCCTTAAAGCTCTACACTTATTACTGCATTGGTTTACTTGGCACTCAGGGTCGGGTTTCTCGATAGTCATAGGGAAAGATCAGATTCTTGGGATGGAAACTTCATCCTTTTTGTCGGATGATTTGATCCATTTACTTAATCAGCGCGGTGTTTATTTTTTGGCTTGCAGTTTTCCACGACAACGTCTATTTGGACATAATTGGAACACAAGCTCCGATTTGGATTTAGAAGGGACACTTGCTTCTGAATGGAGAGACTACATAAAGTCAGGCATCAACAGTGGAGTTCAGTTAACACAAAGGCCAGATGAAATGAAATGGATAGGAGGAGATTGCTTGGGTAGAATCTCAGTAAAAAATGTCTATGAGGCCATTGAAAAGAAGAAACATTCTTTTTTGATTGGTGGGTGGATAAAATCACTCTGGACCCGTGACTATCCATTAAAACTTAAACTTTTTATCTAGCTTCTTGTGGAAAACAAATTGCTCCTGTGGGACAACTTGCATCTAAGGGGATTTGAAGGCCCGAGCTTCTCCTCCTTATGAAAGAAAAACTCAAAATCTAACTTGCACTTATTTGTCGATTACCCATTTACGATTGTTGTTTGGGATAGATTACTTCTTTCATTAAAACTCTCAAGTCGATGGTCGGGTTGCTCCATATCTGATTGTTTTAAAAACTAGAAACAACACAATACCTATTTCCCCTCCCTTCCGGCCTACATCTATTGGAATATCTGGTTAGAAAGGAACTATGCATTATTTGAGAAAGGAACGTCATCAATCTATAAGGTAACCCATCGATCTTTATCTATATTGGGAGACTATAAAGAAGCAAAACAAATTAAGAAGCCGAGGAGACATATTTTGGGTCCAATGGAAAGGGACCCCACTGGTTGGTTCGATGGGGCGACATTATCAACATGGCTGAATAGTGGCACGAGAGGGATTATCAAGATCTCTGAATTCAGAATTTTTAAATCATATTTTAATTATGGCCTGGGGACAAACACCATAGCAGAGTTACTTGGAGCATGGGCTCTTCTCACTCTCACTGTCAGGATGGATATTTCAAAGCTTACTGTTCATGGTGATTCTAATATTGTCATCGACTGGTTGCGAGGCAAGGGACATCTTCAATTTTTTAATTTGGAGTGTTGGAAGGATAGAATTCTTGAACTTATAAATCATTTTCAATCCATTACCTTTCAACATGTTTTCCGTGAAATTAATACAATATATACATTATCTAAGCATGCATTTCAACAGCCTTTGGGGAAAATTGGTTACTATCAATGTGTTGGGGACCATGAAGGCCCTCATATGTATTTAGAAATTTTTAAATCTCCTCTTTGTATTGTTGGGAGTCTTTTTTGGCCTGGGCCTATTGATTGACTTGGATTAGAGTTTCCAAGCTAGGCTAGTTGTGTTATTTTGGCTTTTGGCTCGCTGAATGATAGTCTTTGCAAGACTTGTTATTTCCTCCTCGGTTGTAATAGGGCCTAATCGGCTAATGATATCTTGTTATGAATAGTTTATATTTACTATATGAGTTTACTATCTTGTTATGAATAGTTTATATTTACTATATGAGTTTGTTATCTTGTCAATGTACTTACCTATCCCATTGTCGATGACTTGCATTGACGAGGTGGACCAGCAATGGATTGACAAGTTAGGAAGTCTGACCCACACCGGGATCGCCTTGGGTACATCTAGTGTCGGGTCAAAGTCTAGAGTCCAGCGGTTGAGGTAAAGTCCTTGGGGGCCCATGAAGTATGACCTGTTTCTGAAAATCAGATCTCGGTCATCCTTGGAGATAAATTCGAAAAGGAAGAACCCTCGCCTAACCGCGTAGCAGGTGACGCTGCTGGAAATCATAGGCCGCCCGTTTTTCTGGATCCAATTCTCAACGGTGCGTGGTGAGGGCCATAGCCTGGCAAACTGACCCACCAATGCTTGATCTGCTAACGACAACGCGATCTGCATGGGTTGTTCTGAGGAGAGGGCAATTGAAGGAATTTCATCCAATTTTTTGACGAACTTGGAGGGGGGGTCGGAGGCCAGCAATTTTCCTTCAGTTATGAGAAGGCGTCTGAAGGCATCGACAACAGGGAGAGGTGGCGACTCACTGCCCCTATCATAACTCATGAGCGATACCTAGCAGCTAGGTTTACAACGGCTCAGAGCATAAGACTAGATTACAACTCTTAATCAACTTCCACCCCCAGTGGTATCTTATTTCCATTAATTAGTGGATGAGTAGGTTAATGATGATTTCTCTTCCCAAATTTTCCTAAAAAAAATAATATTAAGAATATTAATTATATGGTTTTAAATGTTTAATTTTTTTTTATATTTAACTTTTTTTCTCACAAATCTATACCTTAAATCCATATTTTTAGAAAACTCAACCACAATCACCAAATTAAATTATCAAATCTCTTATACATAATTCACTCATCACTAAATTTGAAACATATATAACCTATAACTATCAAGATACCATTTTTATATTAATGAGTATATAATTTAAGATTGCAAAAAAAATAATTAAAAAAAAAAAAATGTTTTCTACTTAAAAACACAAAAAAAAAATAATAACAAAAAGTAATACAAAATAATAACAAAAAGTAATACATCTTAAAAACAACTTGTTCCAAACACTTTTTCTTCTTTAAATATTGAATATAAAGTTCACTTAATTCTCTACTTTCTTTTATTTTAGAGCATAGTGTAACACTAATTTTTCAATAAAAACCCTTTCCATATCATCCTAGATTTTATTATACTCTTCATGAGTTTTATAAACCCAAGTTTCATATCATCCCAGTTTTTATTATGCTCATCATGCTTTTTATCAACCATTAAAACGAATGAACTGAAAGACAACGGATTGATTTTTATTTGATTAATCGAACGGAACCGATTTCATATTTGTCATATGTTGAATGCATAGTACTGCTTTCATTTCTGAAGAAACTGAATCCTTCGAACCTTACTCATTCCCCGGTCACTCGATCCTTTTATCCCTTTTGCTACTATAAGATCTGGATAGTACGAATGTAAAAGATCTACTCCTCAACCCGTTCCAGCAAAAACATAAAGAAATGTATGTTCTAATTCTTTGATACTTCCTTCGTTCCAACCAAATCTTTGACGACAGAGATTCCCC
>ML777055.1:933856-948385 GCA_009831015.1 Picea engelmannii | reverse complement strand
CTTACTCATTCCCCGGTCACTCGATCCTTTTATCCCTTTTGCTACTATAAGATCTGGATAGTACGAATGTAAAAGATCTACTCCTCAACCCGTTCCAGTAAAAACATAAAGAAACACATGTTCTAATTCTTTGATACTTCCTTTGTTCCAACCAAATCTTTGACGACAGAGATTCCCCTTTTCTCATTCGTCTTCTTTCAATACTGTAAAATGTTCACTATCTCCATTGATAGATGAGCCTCTAAATTTGTATATTTGTCCCATCACCTGCATAATAATATAAAAAAGAACTTGATTGGTCTTCTAACCGTGCATGTAAGATGGCAAAATTTTCCAGATTGGATGCAAAGCCCTATCTTTTCTAATACGAGAAGGATACGAGTTCCAACGGTCTAGATTTCATTGAATCTGAATATGTAACAAGCGAATAAGGTCGAACTTGTCGACGCAGCCGCAACCTCGATCATTTAAAACAACGACCCTCCGATTAAATACCCCGCCCAGAGTTGTTCGGGCGGACAAGATCTGAGTATCAAGATAAAACATAAAATAAATCCCAAGATATTAAAATTAACTTAATCTTAAATATTCATAATTTTTTTATCATTAAATCTCTCAATAAATATCATATAAAAATATTAAATATTTATCATTTTTTTTACCATTAATCTTTTTCAATATAATATTGTAACAAATAATATAAATACCATTACATAAATTAATAATTAACTCCCAATTAAATATGAATTATATTGTTACCATTAGTATGAATACTCCCATCTATAACTTATATATCTACTCTTATATTCATACCGTCCATTGTTGCCATTAACCTTAATATGAGTCTTTTCAAAATTGACTTTGCTCCCTAGACACGTATGACTTATATATTTACTCTTATATTCATATCTTCAATTTCTCTCATGTATATTATTATATTCATACTTTTCGTGGTTACTATTAATTATGATATTGTCTTTTCAAAACTAATTTATTATATCGAAAGGTGTACACCTATTGACAATGGGCACAATTAATGATCTTTTAACCTTATTTAACCTTAAACCCTAATCTGATGGCTATGCATTGAAGATGCTGGCATATTCTTAGTCATCCTCCAAAATCAATGGATCTGATTTATTGTTGATAACTTTCTTGCATTTATCAAGGCGTCTGTTAACATGTTTACTTTTTAACATTTACCTAATCACATTAAAAAATTACTGTAAGGATATATAATTGCCACATTCCATTTATCAACCTAATACAGTCAAACGTTTCATATTACCACAGATGGATTACCACAAATGTTTTATATTGAGGGCACACGTTCTCAGTATATTGAAGGCACGCGTTCTCAACCGCTACCTTTCAACGTTTTCAGCCACGAGTTAGCGACTGTACTAGTTACCTAAACACACAAATCATACCTTTAGTTTATTATATTTATACTTTTCGTAGTTACTATTAACTTTGATATTATTCTTCTCAAAACTAACTTATTACCTAAACACAAAATTCAAAATTCTTAAGAACAAAAAATAATACAAATATCTTTTATCTCAAAAACTAATAAAAAAACATATATATGTTCACCCTTTTAAAATGATGTAACGCTCAATATTTCAAATTAAACATGATTCAAATCATTTCCATATCATCCCACTTTTTATAATACCCATCACAACTTCATTCCTTTTAAAATACATTCTTCATTAAAAATTAACTTAAATTTGAATGTCTACGAGCTACACTTTTTATCATTAAACTTTACAATAGATATCACATAGGATGTGAATGTCATTGCATACAATTATATATATATACTTTTTTTTGTGTTGAAGGTGGTTTTATTATAGTGTTTAAAGCATGGAAGTAGTATATAACAATGAGTTAGCATTGATTTTCATATTAATTTTATGTTGACTTAAAAAATGGGTATAAATTTTAATGTTGAACCTAACAAATAAAATAAATTATTTTTCAATATAGCAAAATCAGTATTTTTATGATCTCTCATTGGTCAATAAATTGATAGTGTTATTGCAACCTTCACTTCATTCGAGATTTGAAATTAATTTTGACATGACTATATATGAGTGTCACTTTCTTATAAGGTACAACTCTATTGATAAAATAATTTTATAACAAATATAAAATAAAAACCATACATATGTTCATATTGAATTAGCCCCCTTTCACAACTCCCAAAACACATTGAATGGAGACACTTTACCCATCAATTCTATATAAACCAAGTCAAGTGAAATGAATCCATTGACCTATGAAATAATACTCTTTTTATTATTTTCTTTTCTTATTTTTCCAATTGTGTAGTTATGAAACCATTTTTAATTCTTTTGGTAAGTTACCATTGATCTATGAAATAAGCCTCTTTTTCTTCTTTTTTTTCTCTTATTTTTCCAAATGTGTAGTTATGAAAACATTTTTAATTCTTTTGGTAAGTTAATTGATAGCTACGGGGTTAGAAACCCAATGGATCTGGTGGCAGGCTTATTCGGGCAACTTGTTGGCATTGGTGGGGCAGACTCCCATTCATTTTTTTGGCAGACGTGATTTGACTTACAGTCAAACTTGTTAGAACAATCTCTACGAACGCAAAACCTCCACTATATACTAAAAAATGCTATTCAAAAAACCAACTACTTATGGAGACATATGATAGAAACGCTGGGCTCCAAAATAAATTTGGGTTTTATTGAAATGACATATTTTAATTATAGGAATGAGCTAAAGCACTCGCACACCCTCTGAGGGGAATGGGAAACCTCAAAGGCAAAGGAAACTTGGTAAGTTTACATAGATTTGAGTAAAAATTCTTTTATTATCTCCGGAGGCAGTATATCTCAGTCTGTTGCACTTGTTCATTTAGTATTTGGTTGGAATGAATAACGTCTAATTCTTGGGTGCTTTCACGATGTTTTATGGTGTCATTATCACTATCGTTAGGGTAGCAAAACATGATGTCAATGTTGAAAAATCCTTTAAACACACTCCTTTAAATACTATTTCAAATTTTTTTTTTTCATTGAATCCAATTTGTGGAGGATGGATTGTTTTTGGAAACCTATTTCCTCCACAACTTAGGCAATGAATGTTTTATTGAGCCAATATAATTCTATCAGCCTGAAAATCTTAGCGTCCCTCGTTCTGGAGAAGACCATATTAGGTATCCAACCTTTAAATTTGGTTTCAATTTTCTCTTTGATCATCCTCTTCCCCTTTTGTAGAATTGATTTCTCATGGTGGCCATCTCTTCCTTGACCTCAACAAAAAAATCTTGGATGGAAATCATTGGATACCTTTTAAGGAAAATTCCTTCTTAGCTTTAGCTTCATATGGGGAGAAATTCCGAGGGTTAAGGATTTTGCTCACTTGATTAATATTCCTACATGAGCTTCTTTTAAAAGATAATGGGTATGGTGTTATGGATAACCTCACCATGATAACAAAACATAGCATAAAGAGGGTTTTAGGTTGCAGGTGAGTCAAGAGGAAACTATCAAAGATCACAAGGGTAAGAGGTAGTAGAGATTTTCCAAATACATAAATTAGGGGGAATTTTATTGTGAGATAGGGAGAAGCTAAAAGAAATCACCTAGAAGTGTAGGATAATTCAATTTATCCTAACAAAATTTCCAGGAATTTTATTTTGAGATAGGGAGAAGCTAAAAGAAATCACCTAGAAGTGTAGGATAATTCAATTCATCCTAACAAACTTTCCAAATTTCATACTCCGAGCTAGAAGGAAGGAATTAGCAACACTTAAGCTAGGAAGAAAAGAGAAAAGAATGAAAAAATTGATTAGGAAGAAAAGAGAAAAGAATGAGAAAATTGATGGGTAGAATCAAATATGAACCGCCGAAACTAGGTTTGGGAAGGGATCTTCCTCCATCGTTGGATGCTAGAGATTAACCAACATCCATAAATATTATATATTTCCAATCCTTCATAACTAGAAATACCCATGAGCTTGTAAATTCCATTATGGCTCACAACTTCGGTCTAATCATGTTAGCAATTACATAGTTGTAGGATGGAAGAATTGATTCCAGAATGAGTTCTCTTATCCTACTCGTCCACCCTCGATATGCATGATATTGTATACATCTTAATTTAAACCAACATCCACCTAATTCATATGGTGAATCATGACACCAACATATAACATCCCATTCAAATGAAATTTATATATTTTAATATCAAAGATATATTTATATTATATATACAATATAAAACATTCAACTATTATGTAATAATAATTTTTACAAGCTTAACTTACACCCCCACATATATATGGTTAAGAACATGTGTTTCTTCTTAAGAGGTTATAAGTTCAAATCCAAAGGGTGTAGGGTATGTATATCTTCGTAGACTTTACCAATCAAATCGTTGGGCGGAGGGGGATCCCTTGTCCCACAAACAAAGGGGTCTCATACACCAATTTGGTGTGCTGACTTGGTCGTGACCTTAAAAATAATAATTATTATTATTATATATATAAACTTCTCACACATATATATAATCATCTTATTATGTTACCTATTAATCCATACAACTATTTAATTCTAAACATCATAATCCACTTATAGTTGTGAATAGTAATCTAGAATATATAAACAAGTCCATTTATATAAACATCATAATCCACTTATAGTTGTGAATAGTAATCTAGAATATATAAACAAGTCCATTTATATAGATTAAAAATTTATTTCAATTGTGACATGTATTTATATATAATTATAAATATATTAATTTATAAATTATATAGTTTCAATTACATTTTTATAGCTTATATTATGAATATTGTATGATTTTTTTTTAATAATTATAATTTTATTTTTTATATTTATTTCTTTGACTATTATTTATTTATAATAAAATGAAAATTATATATATATATAAAATAAGTTAAAAACATTTATAATATTTTTAAATAAAATATATTGCTATCTATCTATTTAAGAGTTTAAAATAATAAGGTTGGTGGAGGCGGCTCGATGGTAAAGTCATTCTTGCAATGAAGGTTAGGTCTTGTGCTCAAACCCGAGCAACTGGATGGTAAAGTTGTTCTTGCAACAAAGGTGTAGGACAAAATATCCAACCATGTTAAGGGTTGGTGTGGCTTAGGTTGGGTGTGATCCCCATGTGATTTTAATAGCTTAGATACCCCTAAGTCACGGTTTCTTAGCCACAAGTTAATCCCACATGTCACAAACAAACTAACAAACAAACAAACAAACAAAAATCAAAATAATGCTTTAAAATATTTTTAACTTCAAAAGATTTAAAATATTACATTTCTCATTATTACATCATGGATATTATTTTTCATTACATTAAAATTAAAACATATAACCTTAAAAATGATTGTATTCTTCAATATTTTAAAGAAAATTAGAATGTTATATTTTAAAGGAAATTAGAATGTGTAAGTAGAGATGACGAATATGTTACCTTTGTTTTGTACTTTGATCAGAATACATTTTGTTATTTATTCATGTTTTATTTTTATTTTATTTTTTTAAAAAGAGTATCAACTTTTCTATTCAAATAAGAAAATTATAATTTATAAGTAGAAATGATAATTATGTTATCTCTATTTTCTATTTTAGTCTTTTATTACAATATTGTTTATTATTTAGTTTTTATTGAAAGAGTAAAATAGATGGACTTAAAGAAATTTTTCATTTTTTAATAGTTGATTAATAAGGTAAAAAAATGATATTGTTCAATTATGTTCTCTCTTTTCCAGATTTAGTATTTTAAAATAAATATTAAATCCATTTCCTTGATTACATAGTCATTTTCCCCTACTCCTAGTCCTGCTTTAAATATAGTTTTGTGAGTTTTTAAAAGATACAAAATGTCACTTGCATTGCTAAATTCCGGTGGACCTTATCTAGCCCCATCATTCTATTCCCAAATCTATTTCCTTCTTTTGCTTGAATGTCATGTTACACATTGAATAAATAAATCTTATATGTGAAACACATTGAAAATAAATAATGTATGTTTCCTCAAACATTTGTGAGTTTCTTGCTAACCATATCACTCAAATAATTATACAAATAATTGTATATGGAAAAACCTTGTATTATTTCAATTCTTTTTTCAACCAAAGATCTTAAGCTTATTTTTACATTATCACCAACCCAACCATCTTTTACTTCTATTAAGAACTCGTTCTTTATTTAGTTTTTTCTTTCCTAATTACATTTAATAAGAAAGTGAGAAATTATTTCTTCATCTTTTCTACATAGTATGCATATCCCAAATCCTTGATGACTCCTCCTCTACATTACCTTCCATGTCAAAGATTTATCCTTAATGGTTAACCACATAAATATGTAACTCCTTTTTAGTGCTTTTAGTTTCCATAATACCTTTCATCACCAATTTGTTTCTTGGACCTCATTTGAGAACATTACTTGATAGCCAAGCTTCATTGTATATTCTTCAAATGCCTAATTCTTTTGACCAATCTATAAAATCATCTTCCTCAAAATCATCTTCCTCCCTTAAGTAAACTTAATTCTAAGTCCAAAAATGCACATAAAACTTTCAAAAATATACACTATCACCTTCCAACCCTAACATCTAAGCACTTACTCAACCTTAATGTCATATACTAAGTTATTTCCATATCTACTATTTGGTAAAAGGTATAATAACCTTTTTCTTAAATAATTCAGTTAGTTTATTTGGTAAATTAAATGACTCCCTACAACTTGTCCACTGGTTTATACCAATTCTAACATTCTCTTCATTTTCCACCTTCTAAACCAATTGATGGTATGCCATAGAAAATGCATAAAATACATGAATAACAGCCTTCCAACAAATAAAAACATTATTTACATTCTTCCTTAAATTCTGAATCCAATTAATCATAAAACTAGACACACTTAAAAATTTCCCAAAGAAATATTCTTTAATCTCCATCTTCCTTTATTCGTCATTATCCTTATATCTTAGATTAATTGTTTAAGGATGATTTATATAGTTACTGCACTTTAACATTTCCACGTGAGCATTATTACCTTCTTTACTATTATTCAATAATTATATTAATATACTTACACTTTAACATTTCCACGTGAGCATTATTACCTTTTTTATTATTATTCAATAATTATATTAATATACTTAAACATTAAGAATGGATAATTTTTTAATTTGCATATTGTCAAGATGGTTAATTTTTATAAAGTAATATAATTGTAATCTTTCGATGACTCATTAGATATATTTCAAATTCATGTTTTGGTTAATTTTTATAAAGTAATATAATTGTAATCTTTCGATGACTCATTAGATATATTTCAAATTCATGTTTTGTTGTGAGAAGTATTTATTTTAATTATTATAAAGTGGAATTCGATAAATTTTCATAATGGTCGAGGATCTGTTTTTATTTTGGTTTTGGATAAAATGGTTAAGGATATGTTTTTAGTTTGCTTTTGGATGATATGAAATTTTAAATTATATATGAATGTTTTATGTACCAGTGATTGATTGGAAAGGTTTAAATGCAATTACTTTTGGATTGGGACTTTTAATCATAGTGCTTGGAGCATTTGCAGTAAGTACAATTTTACTTATTACTTTTACTTATTTTTTTTCTCTTTTAATATATTAATGTCAAAGTTTCTCCTTAACTGTAACCGGTGAGATGAGGTGAGAAATGTGTAAACATTTATTTAGTGCGGGTGTATAGTCGTTTAGTTGCTGGAAAATATTTTATTAAAATTTTATATTTCATTATTTTGTATTATACCGGTTTTTATTTAGGATGAGGTGAGAAATGTGTAAACATTTATTTAATGTGGGTGCATCATCGTTTAGTTGCTAGGAATTCTTTTTATTAAAGTTTTTATTTCATTAATTTGTATTATATCAGTTTTTGTTTTTATTTAGGAGAAAAAAAATGAAGTTATATGTTAAATTTATTTTAGTTTTAATTTATTTGTTATTAAAATGAAGTTATATGTTAAATTTGTATTAAATTTATAATTTTACTTTATTTGTATAAAAACAATAAAATTTATTATTATTAAATTTTTATTTTCAAATTAAATATATTTTTTCTTTTTATTTAAACTAAAAAATTTATAAAAATTTATCTAATTATTCGATAAATAAATCATATGTTTTAGTTTTTACTAACTAATGTTTATTAGTTGTTATTAATTCATAGTAAACACAATTATGTATGAACTACAACCTATCAAAAGCAAATTATGTAGTATGTATGAGTTACAACATCTTAATTGCAAATTATGTAAGTTAAGTATATGCAATATTAGAATTTAAAAATGTCTAATAAAATTGTATAAATATTTAGATTTTTTTTTTTTTTTTTTTAATTTAAAATTTTCTTTAAAAACTACTCTTCTAAGAAGCTTATTAATATTAAAAGCATAATTTTAATATTGGAATTTGTTGGAAACTTAGTATCTTTTTTTAGTAAACATGTTTTTTATAGTTAAGTAACAACACATAATTTAAACTATAATAACAACACACTAAACTCTCTAACTAAAACTTAAGTTATCAAAAATACTATTTATTGTTTCCATTTCTATTTCAAGAAATTTTATAGTACATGTCCATAAAAGAAATAGTAACACAACAAAAAATATAACATAAAACAACATATCATAGTCCACTGTGTAGATATTTATAGTAGGAAACACTATAATTGGGATTAAAACCCACTTTAACTTGCATATCATCCATGAATTTCTAACTATATATCACATATACATGACCATGTGTCGAATGGATTCATTGTGACACAATTAGATGCCTATAGGCACTAAATCTCCACATTAGTCACTAACATTCTTAACTAGTCCTTCAACCACTCACATAAGACGACATATATACCATTTATACCATTTTCTCACTCTATCCCATACCTTTAAATAAGACTTAAATTAGTCACTACTGAAAATTCTATCCTAACCATTATTTTTAACTAACATTAATTTTCCATACACTTCACCTTATCCTCATGTGTAAATATATATGTAATAGGGTCGGCCTAATAGTAAAGTGACCTCTTGTGTAAGTGTGAATGAGTATATATAGAGATCATGTATTCATTATTGTAGAGATGAGAATTATGATATAGGAATGTAATTGGTTATTTGGAGGAGGTTCTTTTTGGGAAATTCAATTGCTTAAATTTATTTACTTTAAATTATCAACCAATGAGCTCGTAAGCTTGTGAGATACCGAAAAAATATATGCAAGAGTAGGAAACTAACTCTAAGCTAAGCAAGATAAATAAAAAAATTCAAGAACGAGAGTTAAAATCAGATGATCTTATGTTGTAGGTCGAGTCCTATGGATTTTAAGCTATCTCTTGGATTCTTAGGGTTAACAACACTCAGATCTGTGATGCACACCATACTCAGCTGATCCCACTAGCAGATATGAAATTGCTACAGAACTCAACTAAGATCCATGGAATTATATTTCAACTATTAATAACATTCCTTTGGTTGACAAGAAAGAGAATCAATTGGTTTTGTGATCACTAAAGAAACATATCCTTCGATGCCTAACTCTATAGGGATACAACACTTGCAGGAATTGAAAGAGTGTAAAGAAATGAAGAGTAACTGAAATGAACAAGTAATGAAATGACATCACACAATAAAAAGAAACTAGTTGAGTAGTTTATACCACAGAGATGGGGGCCTTCCTATCTTGGAATGCACTTCCAAGAAGGACTACAATAAAGAACTCTTGATGTGCAACAACAAGCTCTTTATTTCAACATCAAAATGATTGCAATGATCCTCATCTTCAATATGTAACTCTATGCTCTCCTTCAGTTCTCCAACTATCAAACTCTCTAACTCATTAAATATTGAAGTTAAATTACATCCTTTCATATTTATACATAAGTATTGTCCTTCACAAAAGGAAAAGGAGTTACAACAAGATGAGATCAGAGCCTAAACAAGTGGATCTGCAACTAACAAATCCTATATCCTAAACATGTGGATATTTCACCACCAAATCTTGTATTTGATATAAGATAGTTTGAATAAGATAATAGCATCATATTCCATGAGATCCATGTTCCCACATTTGTGGATATGGGTCGCCACTTGGTTAAACCACTTAGCTACATAATTGCAGTCTAGTTAGAACAGTTTTGCAAATCTCAACCATATGCCCCTTGTTTTGTACTTTTGCATATTTTCCTTGCAAATCACCTAAATGACCCTATTCTGCACAAAACCCATATTTTATATTTTTGAGATTACTCTTAATATGTTCATAAATGATGTGCAAGGTTTGATTACCAAAATTGCCAATTAGCTGTAGAATTTCCAACAACGATTGAATTTCACAAGTAAGTTAGGAAATCACAATATCTACCCTAGGTAATCATCAAAATACGGGTAATCAACCATTTTAGTGTAAGTATGCCATGTGAAGCTCATATAGGGTAGAAATGGACAAATGTAGGAATATGAGTAATGAAGGGAATAATGATGAAAGGGTAAAGTAAATGAAAAATAACTAAATGGCATCGTAAAATGTGTTATTTCCGAGGTCCAACATCTCCCCCATACTCAAATCATTACATGTCCTCGTGCAATAAGAGATACATAGGAGGTAGTGTCTTGGTATATATGGTCTTCGATCACTCTACATGATAAGATTATTTATTTTTTCTTTGGAAAGGTAGAGATGAAAAAGATATAAGAAACTGCACTTTAATTGAAGCAATGAGATTTTATTTTTCTTAGTGATATATTCTTGATATTATATAGGTAGATTGGAGTGATGTTTTACTACAGAATCTGGCATATATGATACAAGACCTAAGTTGAAAGGATTTTTTTTACACTTGCATTTGCAGAGTCATTGATTCCACATGGAAATGAATGATGATAGGTAGATAATGAAATATGACATGTAAAGTGTAAAGAAATGAAGTGTAAGGAAATGAAGAAATGGAAAATACAAAAGGATTCAAGAATTTCATGTGCATGAATTCCCAGTTAGATGACTACCTAGAAATATAATTGCTTACCCAACTTTACCTTCTCCTTGTGGATGATGATATGAGAAAAATGTTGAACTCTGGCTCACCTGATGTGTGTTGATATGACTTTGGTGTGCTGATATGAGAGGAAAATACCTTGGTTGTAACCTGTCTGCATGATGCGTAAAGGAAGATGTTGGATGGACTAAGCTATGCAAATGATAACATGTTGCTAGATAAGTTTGATGATTATGGTGATGATGATGGTAGTGATGATGTTGAAGAGTACCACTACTGAAGAAGATAATCGATGTTGATGTCGAAGACAAATTTGAATCTGCTGACTATTATTGAATCACTACTACAAAAATGTTGAAATTTGATCTTTATTCATGCATGAAAACTTGAAAATTGAAAAATGCTAAAAATAATGGATGATAAGTGGATGAACATCTTGTACTAATTTGAAATCATCGCAATCTAGTCGTGGGATGTGTGAAACCATTCAACAATACACATCAAATACAAAAAGATGGTTGTAATTGATTACAAAAATCATTTTATAAAAATTATGATAATTTTTATAAAATGAATTTTAAAATATGTTGGTGCATCCGTTGTCATGAAGTTTCTTCAAATTTCATTCACATTTTTGTCAATTTGATGTATGGGGCACAAAACCCATGGATCAAAATTTCTTGGTTTAGCTTCAATTATTTATAAATGACATGCAAAAAGTTCCCTTGAAGCAGTCCGCTATAGGAAATCTAGAAATTATATCAAAATCTACTTCGAAAACATACATGTAGATCCCTCGTTATGCACACGTTTTACTCAATCTGTTGCATGGGGCATTAAACCCATGTATTACATTTTTTTAATTCAATCTCATCTTCTTGCAAATGTTGTGCAAAGTTTTTCCTTGAGAATAAAAATCTAGCTGTAACAACTTGTCTGTAGCTGAGAAAATCACTTGAATTTGAAAAAAAATGATTTTCAAGAATATGGTGAGTCAAAGAATATGCTTACCATATGTTGTTATGAGCATTGAATGGAAATGACATGTCCACCCCTCCCCCACACCGAAGATGATGCATGTCCTTATGCATGTGAAGTAGGGTACCATGTATCCTTCATGAAGGCCTGTGTAGTTTTTGTGGCAACATATACTAGAGGATGAAGGAAAATAGATTGTTGTCCTTTTGTATACAACTTTGAACCCTTCTCCATTCAAAGGCAATTGCATATTTTTGGACCTTTAGTGATCTTGTGTATGGAGGTGCAAAGGTTGAGTATGTTTCCTTGGAATAGGGGTGGGTGAATCATGGTCTTTGGATGTTGTGGAAGGTCTTATTTATACAATGCAATTTGTAGAAAAAATATAATTAAATTCCTATTACTGCTATTGTTATAGAGCAAGATGAAGCAATCACTAAAAGTGTTGAGAATAGTGGAATGGTCACAAACAATATGCAGACAATGAATATGATATGGATAATAATATTTTTCACTAATAAACCAAAAAAAACATGAAAGTGTTTCATATACCCACGGGATGAAGATAGATACCCACCAGACTCTCTAAAGAAAATGATAAGAAGATGACAAAGACCTCTTTTAAAAATTGATAAGAAGAAGCAAAAGGGACCAAATCAGATCAACATCATCACCAAACTATAGTATAAGATATTTACTTTCAACATAGTGAGCTCTCAAATTTTCACCAATGGCCCATAAATCATCAGATACCAGTAGTTTTCATACAAAGCAACTATCCTTACATCACCCTTTGCAAAAACAATTTCAATTATATCAATTGTAACCCAAAAGAATGGAAATTCATTATACATTTGCTGCAACATATGTAGATTTATTATATCCTCCTTCATAACATTCTTGAATTCCACACAAAATCCTAGCCAAACAATAAGATGAAATCGAGTTTGTGTTCAAGAAAATATCCATCGAATAGAACATAGTACCTCAATGCCCCCCACTTGGATTCCTTTTTGAGGGGCGACTCCTGATGTTCATCTGGGGAAGAAAATATTGAGGTGCAAACATGGATAGTATAGTATTACACATATGAAATTGAAAAGACAAGAAACTGCTACAACCAAAGCCTCTTATTTGTTCCCACACATTGTGACTAGAACGCTAGTTCCAATATTCCATCTGGTGTGTTCATGCATCTTAAAAATCCAACGACAAGGTCCCACAATAAATTTGCAATGCCACTCGCACAAGAAATTGCATATTTCATGTAATGTTATCACACTTGCCGGTAGATATATTGTACATCTCTTGATACATCAGAGGTTCCAGAGATGGGTGGTACTTCCTAAGATTTTGTTGGAAGGGTTTTACTCTAGACTTTAACGGGATTGTGTGTTGGATAATGCAAGTATCATAAGTTTTCAATTCTCGATAAGGCCAAGCAAAGACATATTGATATTATTTAAATAGTTTGAGATAAGCTTTCATATCTTTTTTGGACACTATCTTACCCAAATTGACATTCTTTGGGTTCTCAGAGGTTCCTAGGTTTATAGTTTTGTATATAGGAAATGAGCTCCTTGTTTTTACATTCTTTGGCCCTCTAGATATTTCCCTTAGGTAGAAAATGTTCTCTAGATTGGCCACTCCTTTTGGTATCGTGTGAAACTTTTGTTTGTCGTCAGAGTGATTTATTCCCTTCTTCATTTTGTAGATATTTTATTCTGTGAGTATTTCTTGGAATATTTCATCATCAATGGCCAAATCCTTAAAACTCTCTTGATTAGTCAAGAAATTTACAATTTGTTCATCCCCTTCAAATACTTTCCAGTTAGAAATGTTGTTAGGTACATATGGTTTGTAGAGTAGTTCTACTGCAAACCTTGAGGCTTCATAATCTTCTAAAGGAGATAATCTTGAGGCCGCAGTGACTAGAGCATCAAAAAGGGTATTTTTCATCATAGGAACAACAATAATGTTGAAGGACTCAAAATTGTTTATTAGTTTGTGCACATCTTGCTGGTAATTTCTTAATTGAGGTGAATTGCAATGGATAGTATTCTTCACTTGCCTAATGATAATTTCAGAGTCTCCAAAAACTTTCAATTCCTTGATAGGATGCATCTTTTTTTTTTTTTACATAAACGGATATGAGATTAGATTAAGAAGTGTGGCAGAGCCACTGGTTCAGATTACAAAATGCCCAATGTTTCTTTGGGTCTTTTACCTTGACTACAAACAGCTTTAACTACAACAGCTGTGAATACAAACACAAGCCTACTAACTGCCAGAGTTCCCTATGTGCTTACTAAACTGCTTATTTAAAGCCATGGCTACTACATTGCCAGACTACTTGAGAGCTTGATACAGTGACACTTAACCCAGAAGTTACTTTTCTTCATCCTGGTTCCAGTTACTGTTGAGCTGGGCCATTTTGGCCTCCAGTTGCTCCATTCTTTCGTCGAATTCTTGTTGTGGGTTCTTTAATTCTTGAT
>ML777055.1:899851-928931 GCA_009831015.1 Picea engelmannii | reverse complement strand
GGATTTCTGTGGTTCTGCCTGCTCTCGTCTTTGGCCTCTTGCTCTTGATCTCCCTTTCCGGGCTTGCTGCCAACCTTCCTCTCCCTCTTTTTCTGTGGTGGAGGGGGGAGCTTTTGGGCAATTTCTTAGGAAGTGACCATATTTGTGGCAGCCTCTGCACTTGAACGGAATCTGTTCGTAATCCAATTTTTGTATGTGGTTCCAGGTTCCGACCTTGAGCTTGATAGCTTCTGGTAGGCCAACTTCCAGATCTACCTCTACGCAAATGCACGCACAAGAGTACTGATCCCTTGGTTCTGCTCGATCGATGTAGCGCCCAAGACCATTGCCGATTGCTTGAAGAGAGGAGGTGTTGCGGCAGTGGATTGGTAGATTGGGAAGTCTGACCCAGATCGGAACGTCTTTGGGGATTTCTGAGGCAGGATCGAAGCTCGGGGTCCATCTATTCAGGTAAATCCCTTGAGTGCCCATGAAGTAAGGGCCGTTTCTGAAGATTAGATCTCTGTCCTCCTGGGAAATAAATTCGAAGATGAAATATCCTCGTCCAACCGCGTAGCTGGTCACACTGTTTGTAATCAGCGATCGCCAGTTTCGTTGGACCCAGTTTTCTGTGGATCTGGAGGAGGGCCAGAGACCCATGAATTGGCCAATGAGACCTCGTTCAGAGAGAGATAGGGCGACTTTCATCGGTTGATCAGGGGGAAGATCTATTTCTGGAATATCCTTCAGTTTCTTGACGAAGCTGGGAGCTTCTACTGTGGTCGTTTGTTTGCTACACGCCTCTACCAGACGGCGAAAAGAGGAGGCTGGGGAAGGAGGGGGCGGCGGCTCCCCTCCTTGACCTGCCATGGCGGCTTAAACCCTAACGCACCAGGTCACGCGAGTTTGGCTCACAAATCGCTCGAAATTTACATAAATCCAGAATATTTGATAGGATGCATCTTGATCCCAACCCTTCTTTCATTTTAGAGGCATCCAAGTACAAAGTCCAAATTTGGGGAGGAGAAGTTCTAACTTCTTCATATCTAGTTATTTTTTCAATTTCAACCTCTTTGTTTTCTACTCCTGTCGGAGAACCCTGACAGAGGATTCTTTCTTATGTGGGTGCTAGTAAGTCTATTTGAAAAATCATTTTAGATTTTTGTGTGGGAGGTATGTTAAACACGTGAGGGGAGAAATTACCGAAATCATAATCACAGGAGTAGCTTCCTAACACAGGGAACTCTGCCGACGAGGGTTCATTTGGGGTCTCTAATTTAGTGACAGTATGTTTGAGATATATTTATCCGTCAATCTTGATCACGTGTGTATGTCCTTTCAATGGAAACCAAAGGCGAGCACAGTCAGTACTAAAGTATCCGTTTAATTTCTTGGACCAGTCTCGGTTAAGTAGCAGTCCATAGGCCTTCAAGATGTCTACCACAATTATGTCAATTACTTGAACAAATTTGGGGTGTGTAGAAATTTTGATCATGACATCTTCCAAATCGCCAGTTGCCTTTAATTGAGTTCTATATAGTTGTATAACGTGTTTATCACTTTTGACTGGGGTTGCCTTTAGTTTCTTGCAGATTGTCAATGGAATGACATTTGAATATCCTCGAAATTGACTAGGAAATTATGTTTATTTCTGTTAAAGACGTCAAACATCAAGAGGAAAGGAGGAACAAAAGGCCTTCCATTTTTATCCAAAGAACAAGAATTCACATTCGACTTCTTTGTCAAGTCTGTGGGAGATGGGGCATCACCTTGGTTAATGTTCATCACAGAGGTATCTGCTAATTTGAAGGCATATAGAAAAAATCCTTTTGTTGAGAAATCCTACACATGTCCATGATAGACACGTTATCTTTCATCTTCTTCAAGTCTTCTACTATGTTGTAGTTTAGCTCAAGCATTTCCTGTGTATGTGTGTTTGTGGGATTTTTCTGAGAAGAAAATAGGGGTTTGGGGCGATCGACCGCTTGATTTCCTAGAGATAATTGAGTAGTTGTGGGATTACTTTGGACAAGTTGACTTTTACTTTGTGTCTGTATAGCCAGAATTTTAGTGAGGGGTCCTTGCACCTCAACGACGTCGTTGAAAGGTATCGGGTGATTGGAATCCCATATCAACATGGTAGTCTCTTCAGGTGGTTCTTAACTTTCTTGATCGGTAACACTTATTTTCGAGCCACTAGGTTGTTTGGTTAGAGAGAATTCATCTAGGAATCGATTAGCCATTAGATTCATAGCATGAAACCATTGGGGGAAATCCATTTCTGAATGGTTTTCTTGATGGTATGTGCAGAAGGAGTCATATGCTACATTCCTTAAGTCAATATTCAGGTTGGTTGGGGGAGGTTATATAGCCTTGAAGGGTGGGTTCCTTTTAAAAATATGTTTATAAGGCCTTTGACTTTGGTTTCCTTCTCCGACACTCCTTTTCATATCTACAATATCGTTGGAAATTTTTTTGATCATTCGCTGCAAGTTTTCTAGATTCCATGCCTCTTTCTAAGGAACTTGTTCTATTTGTTTTCTTGGGGGTCTTGTTAAAAAAATCCCTCTCTTAGGTAGAGGTTGGGTTTCTTTTTTTATTAGTGAGATCTGACCTTCTTTGCATCCTTTCATTTGGAATTCAATTGTTTTAGCTTCTTCAAAATTTTCAGCTAGAGTATGTTTGGAAACCTTTTTTATGAACATTGCAATAGAAGTTGGGAGAGAATTAGTGTATACTTCAATTTGCAACTCCTGGGTAGGTTTAGCCTTGGGTTGGAATTTTTTCAAAATGGTGGTGAAACTTTGGTTGAAATATTTAACCTTTTCTTTTGGACTCATAGTGGTGGAAAAAATTTCAGCCATTAAATCTCCTGTAGTAGTTTCTTTAGCAAATTTGTCCAAGAAATCCTTTTGGAACTTTGTCCAACTAGTTATGGAACCAACTGGTAGGTTGAAATACCAAGTCGAGGGTGAATTTTCAAAGGTATAAGGAAAAATTCTGCACACTACATCTTCGTGTTTCACATTCATCAACCTTATACCTAATATGAACTTCTTAATATGGTCCTTAGGAAATCCAGAGATTTCAGGGCCAAATTTAGGAAGTAATTTTTCTGGATGTCTAGGTAGGTTATGCACCCATCCTGGGATTTCCAACTCATCTCTAGAAAACCATGGTTGATTGTCTCTAGGATGATCTCCCCTTTCTCCATTATTATATTTATTATCCTCCATGTCTTCTGATTCAGAACCTGAGTGATCTGAGTTATACCCTTCCTCTTTAGGTTCAATATCTTCAGGTTTAGAGTAATTACCAGTCAATGTTTCGAGTATTAGATTAAGGGGTTGTTCGATCTCTGTGAGGGAAAAATCTATCAGGTCTTCTACCATGTGAACAAATACCTGGTCAGGGGTGTCAACAACTGGTCTGCTTATTTTTTTTCTTCAAGGAAGTAAAGGAGCTAAAGGTAATGCTATGATTTGTCGGGTATAAGCTCTGGTGATTCTCTTGAACTTATTTAACTCTTTGTGGGGAAGAATGTAAGGTATTTCATGGTACAATTGTTCTTCCTCTTCGTTTTGAGGTGAGCTACTTGTATCGAGAGTACTCTTTGTATGTGAGATGTCTTGAGAGTGACTAGCCATGCATGTGGGTTGTTTTGAATCTATAGGCTTTGCGGAATATATTATTAGAAATATTGTTAGCCATTGATTCGTTTAGGTCCTCCTTCTAGCACCAATTATTTTGAGGGGTCTGAGATCCCTTTAACTCAATATGATGAACCAAACCCGCCTAAGAGGCCCAATTAGACTCGTCAGAATTTGATGAGTGGTAAGGTTCTCCAGATTTATCATCTGGCTGTAGTTATTGATGGGCTTTCATTGTGATTGATAGATATATCTTTTATGTGAAACCTTTCCTCAGGCTACAAAAATCTATTTTTGGTTCTTTTCTAACATTTGTTACAAAAGAAAGATAGAGGTTAAACTAAATGGCAGAGGGAAGTTAAATTATGTTTTGGGGAAGGATGGGTTTTAGGATAACCTTAATACCTTAGCATGCAGACGAAGGAGATATAAACTACTTCAAAATAGAAATAATACCATTTTGGCTAGTAAACATTCAACATCGTCTAAGATAATAGCTACAGAAAGAAAATATATACGTGACAAGAAGTTAGAGAAAGAAAATTAATTTTCAATGCCCTATTATCAATCAAAGGTTAACACAATCGATTCCTATTCATCTTGTTAGCACTGAAAGTCACACTTTGACTGCTAAGGTGTGAGCTCAACACCCATAAGAATGTAAAAGATAATTTTTGGTTTGAATAGGTGGATCAGAAATATGGAGAATGAAAGGGAGAGGGAAGCAAAGTACAAATCAATAGGCTACACCAATGGACAATGGAGTCATATACATTATACTCATCAAAGGCACTAAAGATGCTAAACATAAAACACAATTATATGATGGTAGATGGAATAATGAAGAAGGAAAACATAAGATAGAATGTTCACTAAACAAAGATCCTCTCAATTTAATAAATCAACAAATACTTGAATAAAACAATGATTGATGGGAAAAATTACAACAGATCATTTGCTGCTTAGGGATCCATAAATCATTGGAAACCTTTGATCCTCAAATATGCAATATATTCAAATAAGAATATATATAAAACAAAAGAATTACAATCTGAAAATCACATCCCTCATGAGTCTTCAATAGAATTAATTATTACAATCATAAAATTCCCTCAGGCTTACAAATGAACACACACATGTAAATTGTCTGCTCCTACTCTCTCTAGCCTCTCTTGGCTCATGAATCCAAACCCTCTCCAAGATATCCCTACTCTCTTAAATAGAAAATAATTTCAAAATATCCTTAGGAGGTCGAATCCAATCTCTTTCATTGGATTCTAGGCCTTGGAGCTAGGTGGCAATAGTCAAAGAGACAAAAATCCAACAAACTATTATTTTTCAGCAAATTGTTGGAAGTCATTAATAAATTGTTTCCAAATCATTGCATGAGGTATTTAATGGAGATAAAACTTAGGTGAAGGTGTCCCTTGACATATAAATAATCCATGAGAATTCATTCAAACCCTCCTTGACTGGTGGCAACCTCCCAACAAGGAGAATATCCAACAACTATGCAAAACAAAGAATTTACAGCACATTTCTTAGCGCACTAGTGTTTTAATTGTTTCTCTAAAATGCCAAACTAGGTTAGGCTGAAAGTTGGTCAACAAGTCAAAAAGGATATCGTCTTCCTCCAAAAAATATTTCATAGAAACCCACATCACCGTTTTGGATTTATGATCAAGTCTGTAAAAGCAGCTACTACAGGAAATTATGTAGCACATTTCATAGTGCCTATCTCAATTCGCAGCGCCTGAGCCAGTTCGCAGCACCAAAGGAAAATAAAGTAGACAAACCCTTCTTGACCTCCAAAAAATACAAAAAACCTCATGGAGTACCTGATGGCTATGAGGTTGATGCTGGTAATTTAATATTTTCACTCAGATGCCTACAAGCTGCCCAACGTCCAACCATCTTCCTTAACTAGTTTGCAACACCAACTCAAATATAGCTTGTACACTGTAAGGAGGATGTTAGTTGATGGTATGACATAATACCTAGAGATATGGTTAAATGTAGGCTCTGAAAACCATAAATCCTTCTTTACATGATCAATATTATGTGTTAACATCTGGCTCCACAGGGGATGAAGACCTCCCTGTGAGGCCCCAAGAATCATGCAGTTCCAGTGCCTTATCAATTGGGTTGTGGAGTCATATTCAAATACCTAAAGAAAACTGAAAACTAAAATTCTTGAACATGAGCTTATTTATATACATGACCCTACTCTAACTGACTTTTACAATTTTCTTAGGTGAAAACAAACTTCCACCATCACCACTCAAACTGTTTGGCAACATAATTATTCTCTTCACTACAAATGATCCATAAGAAGAAATAGAAGTGTGAAAACTTACTAAATACATCCTTAGGATCACTAATATAACCTCCAAAAGATGACAAAATGATAAAATTTGCAGGCTCCAAAGCATTTGAAAAGTGCAACTCCATGTATCTGTTGACACGGTCATGAAACTGCTAGCAAGGCATACTAAACTGATAAAACGTTACCTCCTTTATTTCATAATTTCTCACATGTTGTTTGATGTTCTCATCATGTACAGGTGGATAAAGGATTGATGAAAGCATTTGTTGGTTTAATATTTTCTCTGAATCTTCAGAACCACCTGTGGGTTGACTGCTAATCATTTCTACATGTAATGTAAGAACAATTTGCTGCTCATACAAATGTTTTTTTATCAAAACAGGGTTGCTCATTTTTTGGTGATGGATAAGAGATCAACTGCATATGTAATTACCCTTCAACACCTTTGTATCATTCCCAAGGATCAGACTCATAATCATCATATACAGGAATTGTGCTAGGAGGTTCCAAAGAAAACAAAGAAAAATTATGTCCATCACCATCACTGGTATATTCATAAAAAATAGGGTTTTCTTGGTCAGTATTTGAAACAACTTCTTCATCATAAGCAGGGCTTCTAAATACATCTGTTTCAAGAAAATAAATATCCTCTACATTTTCTTCATAAGAGTAGCAAACAAAATCTGCCTTCAATTCAGAAAACCTAGGAAAAAACAAAGAGGAAACTTTCCTATTTGTTTTAACTAACTTATCATTTATCTCAGCTTCATAGTCAGGATAAATGTCTACTATATTTTTATGATCAGAACTATCATTTAAATCTTCATCCAGTACAGAGGAACAAGAAGATGAAAGCATCGATCCTTACTGATTTCCTTGACTAGGTTATCTTCTTCAACTTCATAGTCAGGAGAGCAAATTAATGCAACTTGAACACTTTTCTCATATTCCTCACAACAATCATGAAAAATAAACTCAGAGGAGTAATACATTTTATAGTGCAAATTGAAAGCAACATGGAATTCTCTCAAGGTGGATATGCTTCCAGCAGGGAGAGAAACGTACCATTCTCTGCCATCATCCTTCGGGGAGAACATAAACATTTTCATTAAGACATCCTCCTGAGGTAAGTTCAACTGCTCCATGCATTGATGAAAATCAATGAGATGCTGAACAAGATCATCATCCTTTTCATCTTTGAATATAGGCAGTAAATCTCCCCATTCTGATAGACGAGGCACTAGATTTGGAAAACCAAAGATGGCTGAAAAGTTTATAGGAGAAAATCTCCTTGCCAAGATAGCCTCCATAGCCTTTGACATCTTGGTTCTTCATGGAGTGGAATTGCCAGGTGAAGGATGCAGTCTTTTCTGTCTCCAATCCTTATTCACCATCAAAAATTGGCTGTAATCTCTGTCGTACAACCCAACGAAGATATCCAACTTCGTCCTCGACAACGGCACCAAGAATGTTAGCACTAAATGTCACACTTTGACTGCTAAAGTGTAATCTCAACACCCATCAACATGTAAATGATAAGTTTTGGTTTGAATAGGCGGATCAACAAGATGGAGAAAGAAAGTGAGAGGGAAGAAAATTGCAGATCAATAGGCTACACCAATGGGAAATGGAGTCATAAACATTCTACTCATCGAAGGAACTAAAGTTGCTCAACATAAAACAAGATTATATGATGACATATTGAAGAATGAAGAAGGAAAACATAAGATATAATGTTCACTAAAGAAATATCCTCTCAGTTTAATAAATCAAAAAATACTTAAATAAAACAATGACTGATAGGCAAAATTATAATGGATCCTCTCCTTCTTAGGGATCTATAAATCATTGTCAGCCTTTGATCCTCAAATCTGTAATATATTCAAATAAGAAAATATATAAAACACAAGAATTACAATATGAAAATAACACCTCTCACAAGTCTTCAATAGCAGTTATGATTACAATCATAAAGTGCCTTTGGGCTTACAAATGAACACACACAGGGAAACTGCCTGCTCCTACTCTCTCTAGCCTCTCTTGGCTCATGAATCCAACCCCTCTCAAACAGATCCCTCCTCTCTTAAATAGAAAATATCATAAAAATATCCTTAGGAGGTCGAATCCCATCTCTTTCATTGGATTCTAGGCCTTGGACCTAGGTGGCAATAGTCAAAGAGACAAAAATCCAAGAAACTACTAATTTTTAGGAAATTGTTGGAAGTCATTATTAAATTGTTTCCAAATCACTGCATGAGGTATTTAATGGAGCTAAAAATTAGGGTAGGTGTCCCTTGACATCTAATTGATCCATGAGAAGTCATTCAAACCCTCCTTGATGGGTGGAAACCTCCCAACAAGGTGAATATCCAACAACTATGCAAAACAGAGAATTTGTAGCACATTTCGTAGCTCACTATTGTTTTAATTGTTACTCTCAAATTCCAAACTAGCTCAGGCTGCAATATGGTCAGAAAGTCAAGAAAGATATCATCTTCCTCCAAAAAACATTTTAGAGAAACCCACATCACCTTTTTTTAGTTATGATCAAATCTATAAAAGCAGCTGCTACAAGAAATTTTGTAGTGCATTCGTAGCACCTGTCTCAATTCACAACACCTGAGCCAATTTGTAGTGCCAAAGGAAAATCAAGTAGCCAAGCCCTTCCTGACCTCTAAACAATACAAAAAATCTCATGGAGTACTTGTTGGATATGAGGTCGATGGTGGTAATTTCATATTTGCACTTATATCTACAAGCTGCCTAACCTCCAACCCTCTCCCTTAACTAGTTCGCAACACCATTTCGCAGCGCCAAATCAAATATAGCTTGCACACTCCGAGAAGGTTGTTAGTTGATGGTATGACATAATACCTAGAGATATGGTTAAATGTAGGCTCTAAAAACCATAAATCCTCCTTTACATGATCAATATTATGTGTTAACACATCCACTAGAATAGAAGAACTGTTGCAACATTATAAGATAACTTTAAATAATAGATACAACAAATCTTACCCAATACAACAACAAATACTGAATTTGAAGAAAAATATAATCATCCTTGGTCCAATCACATTCACACCTCAGATGAAAGAAGTGTCTTGGTTCTAAACATAAATTCTTAATTAAAATAACTTGCACAAAAATAGTTCTGTTACAATATTCCAAAAAAGTCTCTCTCGAAAACCATCAACCCTTTGACACAAGGTCGATTCCCCTATTTATAAAAAATAACTAAAATAAAAATAACTACTAAAGTTGTGTTAAGTTAAGAAAATTCCACGTCGCGAACTTTATCTATCTATTCTCTTTTGATCATATGGTGGTTTTATTGAAGTGGATTGTTCCTCTCGTATTTTGACCATCTACATAAGAGATATTCACATGTATATTCATACAGGAACGTGTGTTGATCCATCGGAGCGGAGAGGACCTCCTTCATCTCAATTTCTCATTCCTTGTACTTGATTAGTTCGACACTCAAGCATTGTAATACTGTGCGATATTTAATCGAAGGCTCCATGAACTTCTTTACTTGACCCAGGATCATGCTTGAAACCTGTAAAATTTCTAGTTCGTACACCTGGTCTTGTTCTGCATGCCGCTTAACTATGTTGCATAGATCGAAAAAATCCTCCATTGGGACAAAATCTGGCAAGTCGGTATTCCTCATTTCTTGATTGATTTTCTCCCAAATTTTCTCACATTCTTCCCATCTTTTCTGCATTTTCTGCCAGGGTGCCTGGACCATGCTTACCCAGTGTTCAACTACCTTCCTTATTCGAGCGATGTTGTTTTCCATCAGGACTTAGATGCCATACTCTTCTGTATCTCATCCCTTCTATACTTCATTGATGTAGTCTATCCATTCTAGGGCTTTGTGTGCCTTCTCATACCATCACTGCATGTCTTTACAGGTTGCCAATCCCATGAGGGTATCTTCTTGGAAATCCATTATACGAGCAATGAAGAGGTCTCTCTCCCTTGTTAATTGCGCATCCATATCTCAAAACTCACACTTCAAGAGTACCACTTCCTATGTTGAATTTTGGTAATCACTTGATTTCGTAGATGGTTTAGTTCTTTCTTCATGGAAGCTACCTCCCTTTCGTTCCTTTTTTCCCTGTCTAAAGTGGCATCGGTTATGGCAATCCCTGCTCCAATTAGCTCCTTCATATTATCATTTTCTGTGTGAAACAACGCCTCCTCTGTGGTTATGAGAAGTGTTCTATAAAGATTGAGTTTCCTTTTATTGACCATTCTTCTCATCACAACTTTGTTTTTCCTGTCATAAGAAATTTCTTGTATATTAATGACTTCAACTACTGGTTCAAGAATCTATTGATCTCCCTGGGAAAAAGTATTTCCAAGGATTCCCGTCGTATTGAGATGTTCCATTCCAGGTTCTCTTAATTCCTTAGAAGGGGAGGTTCTTGTATGCTCTGGTGATTTGGACTTCTGTTGATCTTTGTTGGCTGATGAAGTCTTTGTCCTAGTTGGGGAAGTAGACAAAGGATTGACATTAGTTGGGAGTTCAACCATTGAGATGTCAATTTTTGGCTGCCCCATTCCTTCTTCTTTTTCACCAACATCCGAGTGATTCTTGGAACTATCATTCTGAGGTTCTGTTCCCAATTGATCAAGAAAAACAATGTCAAGAGTGATCCTAGGTACTAGGTCTCCTTCTTGAGGATTTTGGGTCACATCATCGAAAACTAGAGAAGATATTTCTTCTGGTCCCTTCTCCTATGTGATTGGCACCGGGGTTATGTGTGATCCCTCTAAACCTTCCTCATCATCATATATCATGATTAAATCTATGAGGATAGTAGGCATACTAGTCCCACTCAATGTTCTTATTAACCTTAGCTAGGATGTAGTAGTCACCGATGATCTTTCCTATGGTGACATAGGGTTGGGGTTCTCTTGATCAGTGGTCTCCTCTGGTGGAATTGTCTATGAGCCATTTAGTTCTTCCTCATGATTACTTGTATCAGCTGAGGTAATCCTCAAGGGTCCTATCAAAGGGTTAAGTGGGGGATCTTCCCCTAATATTTTCATAGCTCTTTGGGCTTCTTGTAGTAATAGTATCCCCCTCCTACATGCCTCTGCTACTTCTGCTGCTATGTTTTCTTCTCTTACCTTGAGAGTTTCTTGAGTTGTCTACTCAATTATCTCAACTTACTCATCCATAGTCATTTCTTTGAATTTCCTCATATTAAGGTTATCCCTTCTATGGAGAACCTCCTCCCAGTCTTGGGCGCCCTCGATAAATATATGATATTAGAATCTATCATGAGCATATGGACAACATGAGGATACTTGCAACGTGTGTTGGAGTACAAAAATTTTTGCATCATTCTTGTGAAAATGACCTATGGTGAACCGATACTCAAGTTGACTCAATCCCTCTTGTCTCTCATGTGCAATGTCTTTTACCATGTAAAATCCGATATGAAAACCATAGGGTATGAAATCCATCTTCTTATCCTTTACCAAAGAGGCATTATATCCTTTTAGAATGGTCTGGTAACAAATTTCTCCCAAAATGAGACGATTCAGGACATGAATGGGGAGTAGTTTTGGTGCACCAGTAGCCCTGAACACTCTGATATAAGTGCTTGTTTCTTAAAAATACCAGTGTCCCACTTTGGAAATCATATTTTTGGCTGTCGCTAAAAGCCTTGGGCCTTCTTTTCTAAATATAATGAAGTGCACTCAGGCTACAAACTCATCACATATCAGGGAGTAAAAATTTTTGTACCTATTTTCGCATAGAATGTTGAAATAAACATGCACGGGTAACTCAACAACATGTCAACTTAAATTCATACTTGCGAAAATGTCTCTTCCACAGATTACGTCCAAGAGGTACGATGCCATGTGGAAAACTGGTGTTTCTCCATCCTTTGGTTTCTGGGCCTGTAGGATGTTGGTGCTTAGTTGTTTGGAGATGATGGCTCCCCAATTGAAACTATTCCTGGAGACTGCCACGATATATGCCAAGGGCATCCATGCTTCTCAAAACTTAGAGAAATCAGTTTCCCCATATAATCAAAAAATTAAAGCCATTAAATACATATAATGCTCAATGAGGTTTATCGTTTTGTACCAACCATTGCTCTTGTTTGTGGAATTCTTATTTTTTTTCCACCATGAGGTGAGTAACCTACTGGTGTCATGGAACTCATAAAATCTGACCACAAATTATGTATTTAGTCTTTCCTCTAGGTCTCTGAGTTTGTAGTATTTTTGGACCTATACTGGAAGAAAGACACCAACACATTCACCCTCCTCATTATTGATTGTGCATTTTATCGTGCCCATTTGGTTAATCATCCATACTAGGGTTTCGATGCAAGGAAAAACTAGGGTTCGACAGACCACCATATGTAGATATGATCGAATAAAGTTTCAGAAAACCTGGTCATCCAATATCTCGACGTTTGGGTCGTTGTGAGGTCTAAAGTCTGGGTAATATTCCTGATTGATTTTTTGAAAAATATCTCCCTAGTGTGGGAGCATTACTTTAGATCTGGTGCTCGCCTCTATGTCCTTGAACACTGGAGGTTGGGCGAACTATTTCCTAGTGGAATTTCGGATGTCCGACTCCGTTTTTGAAACAAAATCTAGTTATCTTGCAGAAACTAGTGTCGACGTTTTATATATATCCAATTCTTTCATATTGGGTGTTCTTAGTGAGTGTCTGGTCATCGGCTTTCTTGGAGGAATCTTATTGCACAAAAATGAAATAATAAGCTGCAAGCCAACTACAACAAGTTTTATTCGACGAAATCTCAAATGTAATCAATAAATACCATGATTACCTCTTCCTCACAGGAAATGACCTGGGCTTATTGGTAATTGAAATGGAAAAATGACCTGTTACCTCTTCGATGCTCTCTCTCTCTCTCTCTTACTCCTTCGTCTACTCGGGATATCAACGATTTGCGAATGGAACACCATGCTTGGGCATAAATCTCATAAATTTAAAACATACCTATCTTGTCGCATCGAGTCTTAAATTTAGGAGTACAAATATGATCTATACAATCTATAAAAAAATCCACACCATGCTTAGGATTAAATGTAACATAGGTTGGCAATGCAGGAGTGTGTTATTTTAAAGTTCATCGGAAAATTCAAATTTTGAAAGTTTATCGGCACGCGATGTCATGTTATTGGTTACATGAAGCTCTTAATTGTTTTAACAAATTAGAGTGCTTCTCAAATTACTCGAGTGTTTTTCGCACTCCTACTGAACTAATATGATTGATATTGGGGATAAGAAGGATCGTATATCTGCCAAGGTCAACGACAGATAGAGATTCGAACTAAAATCGAAAATTCGATGTTTTAGCAATCTTCTGGTAATTGATCAGTGCATCAATGTTGAAAAAATTTCTTTAATGTTGTTTCGATGGTCCCCCTGAGAAAAATTTCCGATGCCGATCCAAACTGCCGTACAATGCCGACATGGAAAAGTAGTCGTGGAAGTACAGAAATGACACGGGAAATATCAAAAGATGACATGGGTGATGACCGAGCGATATGGACTATCCACATGATAGAACACATGGTGGTTGATTTGACCTTTTCGACATCGGTTATTTTCCTTAGGAATACGTGTTTTCATGCATTGTTTCTCCCATTTTTCTTATGTCGAAGATATATTAGCGACCGATGATCGATGATTATTTTTTCTTGGTTAACAGTTTGTCTTTTATATTTCTTCGATGCTGATGATACATCGACAATCATTTTTAGAAAACCTTTTTGTAGGACAAAATCACTGATTGGCGCACCCTTTTTCCCATTTTTCTGATGCCAACGGTACATCGAGGATTGATGATCGGTTACTATCGTTTTTATGTGGTGAATTTTTCCTTTCAGATTTCGTCAATGCCGACGATACATCAATGCTCGTTTTTTTTTAAGGACTTAATTTCACAGACCAGAACCACTGATGGGCTCGTGGCTCTTTATAAAACAAATTTTAGCTATATACACTTAATCTAATGCCACTTTTACTTAGAGAAAAATGTCAATCTGTTAAACAAACTTCAAACCAAATTGAATGCAATCGATTATAGTACACAACAACAAAAAAAACCATTGATCCCTACAAAATTGACTCTTATTCAGAAATGACACAGTGGTACCCAAAAGACAAAATTCACAAGGAATTTTAGGGTGTGTTGAGTGCTCAATAGGAGGTCTATAGCTAGGAAGTCTGATGAATGAACCCAACTTGAGGACCCCTTCTTATTGCTAATACTAAGCTGCTAAGATAATAATTAGATGCAATATTTATTGAAATTTCTTCATTTCCCTGTTCTACATGGAAAAGGTAAACCTCTTCTCAAGTATAGGGGTACTTCCAATGAAACCATATGTGCAACAATATTAGGAATACACTCATATCCAATTATGAAAAATATACCTTGATTGTTGTCTGGATATGAGAGGTCAGTTGATTTGATTGTTTTGATGCCAAGAAGTATGGAAGGAGGATGTGGCGCTCTAGCCTGATGATTGTCTGGAGCCATTCATTAATTTAGCTAGTACTCCTTTGGTTCTCTTCTTCATCATCATTGCTGTATTGATTTTCCTCCTTTATCATATCCTATGGATGTTAAAACATTTGGATCTTGCACAAAGTATTCGAGTACAAAATTGCAAGAAACTCTTCAATCTCAGGTTCCAATACCTCCTCTCCATCGAATTTTGTCCATGGCTCTTTGGTTTCCTCCCCATATTTATAAGGAAAATTAAAAAAATCTTCTATATATTCTTGTTTATCATGGATATTTTTCTTCTCTATCCATTTCTGAGATGCATATATGTTCTTAATGGCTATTAGGATTTTCTCCTCCTAAGATGCAGAGATGTTGACTATTGTTAGGACTTGAGAAAGTTCTCGGAGTAACATTCTTCTTCACTCAACAATCCTTCAACACTCTTAGATTCTATTTTTTAGTGGATAATCCATGTCTTTCACATGGCTTATTGTATGGGGGGTTCTTTTGGATCAAAAACTAAAACTTCTACAAAAAACAAATTTCAAAACAAAGCATGTACTCAGACACCTCATGCTAGTAGGACCTTATTATCACAAAGTTATTTGTTGGCATGAGAAACTTTCCATTTTACATGCATCAAACTTAAATGCAAGGATTGAAAACAAAATTACCAATTTCTAATCCCTTAGCATATCCTTGAAAACAACACCAAAAGTGTTGGAAAATTCAATTTCTTAAATTTTTATACTTTATATTAGCAACCAGGGAGCTTGTAACCTTGTGAGATGTTGGAAAAATATATGCAAGAGTAGGAAACTAACTCTAAGATAAGAAAGACGAATAAAAAATGTCAACAACATGAATTAAAATTAGATGATCTTATGTTGTGGGTCAAGTCCTATGGATTTTCATCTATCTCTTGGATTCTCATGGTTAACAAACATTCAGATTTCTAATGCACACCACACTTGGCCAATAGCACTTGAAGAAATGAAATTTCTACATAATTCAATTCAGGTCAATGGACTTATATTTCAAATAATAACCACAATCCTTTGGTTGAAAATTAAGAGAATCAATTTGTTTTGTGATCACTAAATATATTCAACCTTCAATGCATAACTCTTTAGGGAAACCACACTTGTAGTAATTGAAAGAGTGTAAATAAATGAACAATAAATGAAATGAACAAGTAATGAAATAACATCACACAACAAAAGGAAACTCTTTGGGCAGCATGAACCAGAGAGAGCGGGCATTTCCTCTCCTGACATATACTTCCAAGAAGGACTACAGTAAAGAAATCTTGATGTGCAACAACAAGCTCTTTATTCCCGCATCAAAATGATTACAATGATCCTTCTCTCCAATATGTAACTCTATTCTCTCCTTCAATTCTCTAGCTATCTAACTCTATAGCTCCTTAAATATTTAATCTCAATGATATCCTCTCATATTTATACATATAGCTTCTCCTTCACAAAGGGAAAAGGAGTTACAACAAGATGAGATCAGATCCTAAACAAGTGGATCTTCAACTAACAAATCCTAGATCCTAAACATGTGGATCTTTCACCACCAAATATTTGATTTGATACAAGATATTTTTAATAAGATAATAACATCATATTCCATGATATCCACGTTCTGAAATTCGTGGCTATGAATTTTCACTTGCTCAAATGACTTAGCTATAGAATTGCATCCTAGTTGGATCAATTTTGGAAATATCAAACATACGCCCCTTGTTTTGTACTTTTTTCAAAGTTTCCTTGCAAGTCACCTAAATGACCCTATTCTACACAAAACCAATACTTTATATTTTTGCAATTACTCTTAATATGTTCATAAATGACATGGAAAGTTTGACTAACAAAATTGGCAATCAATTCTAGAATTGCCAACAACTGCAGCACTTTCAACAATAGTTGAATTTCACAAGCAGGTTAGGATATCATAATATCTACCCTAAGTAATCATCAAAACATGGAAAATCAACCATTTTAGTGTAAGTATTCCACTCAAATCTCATATAGGGTAGAAGTGGACAAATGCATAAATATGATTGATGAATGGAATAATGATGAAAGGTTAAAGTAAATGAAAAATTACTAAATGGAGTCATAAAATGTGTTAATTCTAAGGTCCAACTATTCTCCTATTCTTTAAGGAGTTATTGTATAACTTATCTATTTTGTAGTTGTGCTCCATGCTCACTTTTTGTATATGCTTTGTACGTATGTTTTGTTATGATGTTTTAAGAATTTGGAACACAGCATATCACCACCCACACCACACAGAGAAACAATAGTCATCAAGACAAGGGCTTGAGCATCAAAAAACTTACCGTGGATCAACATGGAACAAGAGAGGAAACCAATGTGTAACAAAGACATGGATCCCAAGAAGAAATCAAAATATAGATCAAGGAAAGGTCCCGATTCGACCCTGTTTCCACATTTCACTAGGATAGATATATTCCCATGCATGGTACCAATTGACTACATTGGCTAGTGGGTCATATTATATGGCTTGTTGGCATGCAATTATAAGACACTAGGTTCAATTTATTCAACCAACAAAACCCTTTAGATACTGGTGCTTTCGACATCACCTACATGCAAGTGAAGTCTCACCTGAGGCATCTACTGGGGCTATAGGAACCAAGTTTCTGCACGGATGAGGGGATGTGAGGATATCAACATAACCATTAATACTTATTCACCCTATGAGCATTATCCTTATTTAACATACTTTTATCAGTATAAAAACCCTTTGCGTGACTTCCGTTAACTAACAATTCATCACTTTTACCATAACACTTGTATGACATTAACCCATCTAAGATTCATTCAGTACCCTAAACCCTAGTGTGAAGAAACAATATAGCATAGATCGTGATGTAACCAACCCAGTAAATCATTCATTATTATTTCACATCAACCATATGTTAAAAATATCTATACTGATCATGTGCATAAACATACCATGCAAAAATAATCACATCAAAAAACACATTAGACACAATATTTTAATGTGGTTCACCCAATCCTTGGCCTACATCCACAACGACTAGCTTCTTATATTAGTATTAATTCAATAATCACCTTAGGCCTGTGAAATGCACTCACAAATGATACAAGATACCATAATTCCCAAACTTTCCTAGCCCCTTAGCAATGCGAGCCTATCTCTGTAAATTCTTAGATATGCTCCTATCCCCGAAATATCTCCACTAAAACCTCAATGATAAACTCTCTTCATCAATCATGAGAAACCTAATATTTGTTTCTCAACAACCTAATATTCCCCAACCCTTTACATATTTATACATATTAGTAGGGATAAAAACCATAATGGTTCATAACAACTTATCTCCAAAACCCTAATGGGCCATAACTATTTTTTCCTACTTTTGCATCGATCTTCTTCTTTTCCTTCCTTTGCCTTGATCTACTATTTTGATATGCTTCTTTTCTTTATTTTGCACTACAAAATGTGTCCTTTCCATGTGCTCTAGTCCTGCCTTCTACTCATTCATATGATATGATTTAGCTCCAAAAACTTAGTTATTCTCATCCATAATGCATATCCAACATGCCTGCAACACTCACCTGTGGCTTGTCCCGAGCCACTTAAGCCTTTTTCAAATTCTCCTTGAATTTTTCAAAAACATTCTTTGTTGTGTTGGTATTCTCCTCGACCTCTCTTTCATTTAACAAGATTTTTTCTACTAATTTTGTAGTGATATGAGTCTGTGGTTTCTCTTCATCTTGTTCCAGTGCTTGTTTGATCCTGTACTGCACTTATTTTATTTCCTTTGCAACTTTTAGTGCTTCTTCCTGCAACATCTCTATCTGTTGCATGTGAGCTTGTTGTTCGACCCTCATCTAGTTCATCTTAGAGTATAGTTTCTTATTCTCTTGCATTGTTGTCATCTTCTTGGCTGGTGGAAAACCGATCATGGTTTCCTTAATCTTCTGAGCCTTCCCTTATGCATTTTGAATATTCTATTCAATACTCTGTAATTCGACATCCTCCAATAGCTAATTCTAGAATTCTGTGTTGTCTTTGTACAAATTAGCACATTCTACTTCCAAATTCCTGATACTTTCCACTTTGGTCTTATTGTATTCTCCCTTTTGTCTCTTTCTTTTGGGGGTGTGCTTGGTGTCATTCATGTTTCTAACTCAACAATTTTCATTTAGAATCCCTGGATGGCTTCTCTGATCTTCACTACCTGATATTCCAATGCAGTATCCACATCCATTGGTACCTCTAGAATCTCTTTTCAAACCTTTTCAAATTCTTGCTTCACCTGTTCTGCCTTCTATGCAACTACATCCGTATTTCCTTCAACTTTGTTATAGTCAATCTGCATGCTTGCAATCTATGTTGTGGCCTTATCCAATTCATCAGATATTTTTGTTGTGCGTAGGTTCAATTCTTGCACTATTCTAGCCTATAACCTCTACAACATTTATCCCGATATATATGATAAGACTAAATCAAAGTGACTTAGTGAACATGCTTGCTCCTGCATTTCTGTTGCTGGGAATGCAATCACCCCTGGTTCCAACTTAACTATTTTATGCTCCCCCGTTAACTCTAATGCATGAGAGACTATATCTTTCTTCTACTATCCTTGCTTTGCTTGTCATTGGTCCTTTAGTTGTTTGTTGTGCAACTGCTATCCTGGTTGCTTCCATCAATTGGCCCAGTGCAGTCATTTCTTCCTATATATTTCTGTTTAGTCCTTCTGTCTTCTCTACAACACATTGAAACATGTCGACAACGATCTTACTAACTTTCTCCCCAAACCTATGGAAGTCATATTTTGTCAGTGTCAGTGGACTCGTTTCTTTGTCTATTTTCCTCTTCTTCTAATGTGGCACTACTTTTTCCTTCCTTGTCTCTACGTATTTCCTCATCTTACTTGTGTCTTTTCCCTGGCCTTATATTTCATCAATCTCAGGATCTGGTGTTTCTGTTTCTTGTTCATTTGATGGGACCTTCAAGTTTGTGTCCCAGTCCTGCATAATTAATTCTATGTCCTCCTCTGTTATTCAATACTTTTTCTTGACCCATTCTTCTCTCATATTATTCTATAGTTGTATGTACACATGATGATGGTCTACTATGAATCGTGCAATCAATTTGTAAGTTTCTACAAGCCGTGGAAAAATTTGTGGTGTGTCCTGGATACACTTCCTAATCATTTCCTTATACAGATAGAATTCAATATTGTTTTCCACCTATTGTCCCTTATGCATCATGTACCACAAGTTATGATACTTTGTGTACAAGCAAACCTTGCCTCTCATACCCAAAAATTGTGCATCCTCTAGTTCTTTCCATGCTTTTAATGAGATCAGAAGTAATAACTAAGAACAATGGAATTCCATTCCTTTTTCCTATGCTTCCATGTTGTGTATCAGGAACTATGTTGGTTAAGCTTGACAGCTTCTCTCTACCATCTGCGTCATAGACCCATGTTTCATATCTGTAAGGGTACCAACAAATCCTAAAACTATCGTCCCTTCTGGTAAACCAGAAGGCAAGACAATACACAAAGTGCACTACACAGTCTCACCCGAGATAGCTTTAAATGGGTGGCTGTAAGACTCAGGTGTTTACAACGTAGGATTGAGCATGATATAGGGGATCTGTATTCTGAACCATTAACTATGATTTGTATTACGAATTGTTGTTTTCCTCTTTTATATTCTAACCTTCTTGGTACCTTTTTCATTATTTCCCACATCAATTAACCAAGCAATATAATAACTCATTCATTCATTGCATACATCATTTAGCTACTAAAAATATGAAAAAGATATGCATGCATTCATCACATTACACATGTATTATCGTGGTTCACCTCCCTCCTAGTCTACGTCCACAAAGATTTGGCTCTTGGCTCTCTTATTATGGCAGTTCTGCAATTCTTGCGCCTCGCGCTTAGAATTCTCCTCAGATGGGTAAGATCTCTGTGAGGTGAACTAGATCACACCAGGATCCTTGGCCTGCGATCTAATCCTTTAGATATACCTTTTCTCTTCCACTTAGCTCTCTTGTTTTACAAAAATAGTACATCTAATCAAAAATATTACAGAGAAACAATCTCAACTCTGCAACAGTAGTAAACCTCAACCTTAGCGAACCTTTTCGAGATTTTCCAAATGAACCTCTCTATGATACCTTCATATCTATATTTATATCTATCAGGATCTTCATCCATTTACACAAAAACCTTACAAAAACCCTAACTCTATTGTCGTTAGGTATTCCTTCTCCGTATGCGTTCGTTGCTTCCTTCCAGCTGTCGCCTCCTTATTGCATGCGCATGTGCTGTGCTTCTTTCTAGTTGTCGCTTTCCTCCTGCACGCTTTCTTTCCCACGATTTCTCTTCTAGTTGTCATTCTTCTTTGTGCATGATTTATTTCCCCCTTTGGCCTGCTGCCAACAAGCCCCCAACACTGACATGTGACTTGTCCCGAGTCACCTAAACTTTCTGAGTTGCTTCGATCTCTTCGGTGATCATTTGGAATTTTTCCCTCAACTTTGCTACTTTTTTGATCCCTTGTGCGATCTTCTCTTTAATGTTATCCATTACTTGAACTGCCACTTCATCGCTCAGTAGTCCTGGAAATTCTACCTATGTCTATGCCATCTATGTTCTATCTACTTCTGCCTGTGTGAGTACTTCTGCTACCCGTTCATGTAGTGGTTCTATTTGAGCCTGACGTTCATGTTTTTGTGTCTGCGCGATGATAAGTTCTGCCTACATCTTCTTCAACTTGTGCATCCCCTTGATGCGTTATGGGATTGGTATAGTCTTTTGCCCCTGTTTGAGTTCTTGGATCGCTGCATTGATCCTTTCCTCTTCCTTGTCCTAGTGTTGAACCTGTGGATCCTCCTCCAGTCTTGTCCAAAGTTGCGTTTCTTTGTCGATAAAGTCAACTGGCGTGCTAACCTGCTTCTCCATCTCCTGTATTTGCGTTGTTGTTTCCTGCCTCCTTTGCTCCTTTACTTCCAGTGGAGTTGTTGGTGTTAGTTGTTCTCAGAGATCCCTGATCTTCTTATAGTATCGAGCAATTGCCTACACAATTTGGTCGATCTTTTCTATGGTTGGGAGTTCGTTTCCTTGCGCAATGTTTGGAAGTTTCCCAAAAATTTCTCCCACTTTGCGTTCCAATTCATTCCTGTGTTTCGTTTCCTTCTGGTTTTGGATTTGTCCCGCTCATACTCATTTTCCAGCGCTTCCCGCTGATTTGTTTCTTTCTGAAGCTCAACTAAGTTTTTATGTGCCTGAGACTGCATTTTGTGTTCGATGCTAACCTGCAATTTGTGCAGTTCCCTTGATGGAATCCGTGTCAGGACCAATTGGATGTGGTCCAAATCCTTCAGTGGTGTTTGTCCCACTATTTCATCCATTCTTAGCATCCTCGGTTTTATGTGGACCGTTGCGTTTGTGTGTGGCATTGGGAGGGTTGGGTTTCTATCTTCGACCTCCACTCTTTCATTGGTTTGTGTTGTCGACGGCTCTATGCCTCTACTACTACTTTCTCTCTGGGCCTCTCCAAGTGTCCTGAGGAGCTATCCTATTTCTGCCAGCTCTTTTTGTAGATTATCCCTATGATGTGTTGTGTGGTCAAAGTCTTATGCTAGACAATCCTGGACCATTCCGGCGATCATTTCTCCATCTTCCTCCGTTATCGTATAGTCCAATGATGCATGTTGCGCCTTTGATTTATTACACGCGGTTGTGGCCTGTACAACCGGTCTCTTAGTTCCCCTTGACTCCTGTGTGATGGGGTTTGGGGTTGTCTCCTGCGCTCCTTTAGCTTGTTTTGGCTGTTCGTTGGTCTCTTTCTGCCCCTTCTGGGTTCCTGTCTTCTTTGACCCTTAATTTGCTTGAGTCGGTTTGTTTTGGCCCATCCTTAGTTTCTTGGGCACTGGGATTTGCAGAAGCTATGTTTCTTCTTGCGTTTCTTATCCTTCTGTGTGTCCTTCCGGTACTTCCCGGGGAATGGATGGGGTCCTCCATTCATCAGGCCATTTGTTGATGACCATGCCTATATCACCTTCTATGATGCAATAGTGCATTGGTATCCACTGTCTATCTGGATCCTCCCTTGGTTGTATCCACATGGATTGCATGTAGCCTTGAAGTTAGCGATGCCCCCATATCACACGACAACTTCTAGTGTTATTCTCCATGACGGGTTAATAGATTCCTGCATGTCCTGTAGGTATGATTCAAAGATGATTCCATTTTCCCTCTTCTGTCTGGCCTATGGCCCAGATCTCAGTACTAGATATCTCATTCCTGCTGGCTATGGTCTAGTAACAAAACCTACATACTCTGGTTCCCGCCATCCCATGAAGGATATGAGGGTGAGTAGCCATGAGTAATGGAATTCTGTGTCGAGTTCCTGTATGTCCTTCCAGTCCACTTGGAACAAGTTTAATAGATAAGGCACCCAACTCATGAAGGTTCCTTCTGCACACTAAGCTAAAACTGCGATGACTCCTGCCAGTACTTCATCTTTGCGGCATTTTCTTAACAACTTACAGTCTAAGATATTTGTGCCCAATTGTTTTGTTTCAATGTTGATACATTTGATTATAATGCCTCTTGTCCCCCTCGCGGTGCTGTATTTTCGTCATTTCCTCTGCTAACACTTTTTCCTTGGATTTATTGTCCAGAATCAACATGGGATCCATACCCTGGCTGGGTAGTCCTATTATTTGTGCAATAATATCAACAGTTATGGGGATGAGTTTGTCCAACCATATATCCCCTCCATGCATAACTGCTAATAACTTCTTAACACATGTTGTCGCGTACTGGCCTTTGCGAAAGTGTAGAAATTTTAGCAACCCTAAAATGTCAGTTTGGTCCAGTCCAACTGCCCACTGATGTGGTTAGATGATTGTTTCTCCAAGTTGGTTGACCACTATGTTATGCATAAAAACCCTTAGCACAAGTTCTGGGTACTTGGTGTCATCTAAGACATCATGGTTGAAATACTTGAGCTTCCCAATGTGACCCAGTAGCTGTGGCTCTACATGTACTCCCTCTGGTATGCGTGGTAGCACAATTTATGATTCCGGATTCTTACGAGGTGATATTGGTATGAGAATTCTATCTTCCTGCTGTGGTGGTTGGTACAAAGTTCCAACAATTCCTAGTTGCTGCCCTGTAAGCCATTATAGCCAAGACGAGGTAGTTCCCATGGTCTCTTCTATTGGTTGACTGAGGCTGGGTATTTGCGACTCATTTGGTTTCCCTTCTGATGCTTGATTCTGTGTCGTTTTGTTACCTTCCGCGGTTGGTTCATTACTTTCTGGTTGCACTTCTTGTTGGGGTTCCACTTCTTCGTTCTAAGGTTCCTACGACTCTGCTTGTGTGTCCTCTTTCAGTTCCTCTCGTTGTGGCTACTAATCTCTTCCAGTATCGGTGTAGAGTTCACTGGTGGTATCTCTGGGGATGGGATCTCATCAATATTGACAATCTTCGGTTGTTGTTGCTTTTTTTCATCCAGCGGTCCTCATGACCTAGTCTAAACTCTGGTCGATCTAGCGATCTAGCCTAGTTCAGCGGACTTCGGTGGTGCCATAGTGGTGAGTGTCAAACTTCTGTTGTCTTTAGAGGACTGTGGTCTCGCTCTGTTTGTTTGAGCTATTGTTTCTCTCTCTCTGTTCTCCTTTCGTGAATTGACAAGTTGCTTCCATGCTCGCATGTTGTATGGGCTTGTCATGAAGCTTATCGAGGATGGTTCCTCCATGATGAAATTAATGCACCATAACTATGTGTTCAATGCATTTGTGGTAGTTTCGTACTTTCCATTACGCTTCTCTTTCTGTTTCTAGTTGGCGTGTTTAATGTGACGTTCGATCAGTCCTTTCCATTCCTTAATTTTGCTTTGTGTTGTCCTGTCATCCTGCTTTTTCTGACTTTCCATTTACCGCTTGTTTGTCTTAGGCATGTAACCGTTGCTCTTTCTTTTACTGCATTCGTGTTTCGAGCATCTTGTGGCTTTTTCGTGGCTTTTCATTTATTTTTTACTGTGCAGTGGGTGGTTGAATGTCATTGTATGGCTTCAGTTAGCACCCGTTGATCATTCCTCTGAGGCCTACACCTGCTAAATCTCTTAACTATACAGCTCCACCATCTGTTATAGATTTGACCTCGTATGGTCCTAATCAATGCATTCTCAGCTTTCCTAGGTGCTGAAATGATTTGCTATCATAGAGAAATACTAGATATCCTTCTGTGAAAGTCTTCTTCTCAATGTGTCGATCGTGCCATGATTTGTCTCTGGCCTTCTGTACTCATTGATGGAATCCTGCCAAGATTCATTCTTCCTCCATTGCTAACAACTGGTTCATTCTTTCCTATATTGCGCCACGTTCTGTCATTTGTGTGATAGCGGCTACACGTAAGATGGGTATTAAAAATTCTAATGGAACTACTGCTTCTTGGTCGTAGATGAGTTTGAATGGTGTGTGACTTGTCAACTTCTTACATGTCATCCTATATGCCCATAATACTATTGTAACTTTGAGGTCTCAGTCGTCTCTGTTGACGTTGCAGATCTCCATCAGTGCATTCTCTAGAATTTTGTTGAAGGCTTCTACTATGCCATTCGTCTAGGGTGATACAGTCTGCTTCTCTAGTGGTGAACTTCAAATTATTCGAGCATCATGTGCATGGTGCTATTTATGAAATGCATGCCTTGGTCGCTCATCAAAACTCTTGGGCACCCAAACCTAGTAATTACTTGTTCAAATAACAAGTGTGCAACGGTCTTTGCGTTGCAGTCTTTTACTGGTATTTCATCATGGTGATGATGTATCTTTCCCCTGTTCTTTTGGTTGGTGGTTTAATAGATCCCACAAAGTCTATCGCCCATTTATCAAATGCCTGTAATGTCAGTTGCGGTCGTAACCATATCTCGTACCTTCTGTTGGGTTTGCCTACCCTTTGACAGACATCGCATCCCTTACATTACTCTTTCAAGTTTTTATTAATCATTGGCCACCATAATCCCATGCGAAGTACCTTTTACGTGGTAACTTTTCCTGCATAGTGTCCTCCTGCCAATCCCTTGTGGGATTCTACTAAAATTCTTGGTCATTCGTGCTCTAACACGTACCTTCTTAACATGCTATATGTGCCCATTTTATATACATGTACTGTGATCAATTTATAGTCAGCTGCATGAACTACTAGGTTCTTCTTTTGTGCAGTGGTATAATCTTGTGGCGCGGTACCTGTACTCAAGTACTAGAAGATCTTTGCAAAGTGGTCATCAACAATCTATACTGAGAATAACTGTGCATCCAAAAAGTTGTCTTCTAAGCTCATGGGTTCTTCTCCATTTGTAACTCGTGATAGGTGTTTAGGTCCTACATTCAGTTTTCCTGGCTTGATGATTACTTCGAAGTCAAATTCCTGAAATAAAAATAACCATCGACAGATTCTCCCCCCCAACACTGGCTTGTTGAGTAGGTATTTTAGGGATGAGTGATCTGTAAACATCTTAAGATGTTTTCCCAATAGGTAGTGTCTGAACTTCTGATGTGCATAAACCATAGCTAGGTATTCTCTTTCCATTGTGTTATAGTTCTGTTCTGAATCATATAGTTTTCTACTTGCGAATGCTATTGGGTGATCCAAGTCTCCTTCTCTTGGCCATGCTAAGATAGCTCCAAGTTCTATCACTGATGCATCTACATGCACATGGAATGTCTTTCCCCAGTCTAGAAATACTAATATCAGTGCAGTGACCATATTTTCCTTCAGGGTATCAAGACCATGTTGACACTCATTGTTACATTGGTACTTTGTATCCTTCCTTAGCATTTTTTCTATTGGTGTTGTGATCTGCGCATATCCTTTGATAAATTTCCGATAGTATCTTGTGTGTCCTAACGTCGCTCATAGCTGACAGATTGTTTTTGGTGCTAGTAAATTAACGATGACTGTGATCTTTTCTGGATTGACCAATACCCCTTTTTTTCATACTATATGTCCCAATAGTATCCCAAACGGTGTTCCAAATATACATTTCTTTATGTTTAGTGATATCTGACACTGTGTACATCGTTCTAGCATCAAGCGTAAAACTTCCACATGGTTTTTCAATAGACTATAGACTGTCCAGTCGTCTAGGTATACTTCGAGAAACTGATGGATGAATTCTTTAAATGCAACGATAACCACTCTGGAGAATATTGTTGGTGAATTCTTCAGTCCAAATGGCATGACTGTATATTGGTAAGATCCCCATTCCGTCGTGAACGTGGTCTTGTATCTATCCTCCTGTTCTATCTTAATCTAATGGTAGCCTGAGAATCCATCAGTAAATGAGTAAGCTTCATGTCCCCCCACATTATCTAACACTGTATCCATGAATGATGTAGGGAATGGGTCATGTAGGCATGCATCATTCAATTTCCTCACCTTGACACATATCCTAATCCATCTTCCTCGTTTCTTTTCCTCTACAACCATTAGGCTTATCCATTCTGATTCCTCGACTGTTAAGACCTAAATAGTGGCTCATTACCCCTTAATTGGGCCATATTATATTAGTAATGTTATTTTATTTATGTTGGCTTTAGGCCATTAGTTGTAATTATACCTCCTAGTCTCCTATATATACCAAGGAGACATTTTCATTTTGAATCATCTTGTAATTGTACATTTATGTGGGCATAAGGAGGTTTCCCCCTCGAAGAGTCTTATTATCTGAATTTATCTCTTTTTCAAGGTGTTGAGTACTTATTCTAAAGTTTTTATATTCTATATTGATAGTTGGTTCTTAACATATGGTATCAGAGCTCAAGGTCTTGGGGTTTCGCTGCTACATCTGAGACCCCTTGGAATTTTCACTATAATTGTTTTTATAAAATGTTTCAGAAGGAATGACTTGGAGGGTATTTATTAGACGGATCAAGGTACGTTGGTTTGAAATTTCAGCTCGTGAGGCCTTATACTTTTGGATATACATCCTGTGCAATATAGGGTTTTGGAATCTTCCTGAACTGAGTCATTGCAGAATTTTCACTATAAATTTTTTTCTGTAACATTTCAGACCCTTAAATCTAGAGGCTATTCAAAGAAATTAGTAAGGTATCATAGGTAAAAGGTTAGCTTCTGGTTCATATTACATTTGTAGATAAACCCTGTGGAAGATAGGGTATCTGACTAGTCCTATTGACTAGTCTCAAGAAGGTGCTCCAGGTAAAACAATCATAACTTCTTCCTAGAGTATCCAAATTGTGTGAGACTAGATTCATTGGATAATGGATAGTCTGTAGTATTTCTGGTACGAGTTTCAGAATTTTATATCAATTATTTTGTGCGGGGCATGCTATACAAGTGAGATTTCCTAAAAAGGCCAAAAATCAGCAAGTTGTGGGGAAGCTACCGTAAATTCCACTTGACACATCCAATTTTGATCAGACCTATGGAATTGCAGAGAATAAATATCATAGAACTACAAAAAATAAAGTTTCATACCCATAAGGGATGAAACTTTGGAAATACAGTAGAAGAAATATTGTTTAGCAGAACCACCTCAAAATCAAGGTTCAAAAGTGATACTTGGCCAACATGCCACCCAAAAAGGGAAATTCTACACCAAATAAGCCTCCATAGAATCCTACTTGGACTCTTGATGAAGGTGAAGAAATGCATAGGGATATAAATGATTTACAAAAGAAGATAGTAAAAAAAGATGAACTACAAGAGATGGAAGCTAAGTTGGAGGCAAAGATGGATGGTTTCATGGAAGGATTGAAAATTTTCGTAATAGAGAGGACACGTGAAAGTGAAAATGTATCCCATGAAATTCATGATGAGGACACAAGGAAGGTGAATCAAGAATGGAGAAACTCTAACTTTGGGAGGAAGACCAACCACGTTCCTAATATCGATATGAGGAAGTTTGATGGCAAGGACCCTATCACATGGATACTTCAGATCGAGCAATTCTTTGATCTACATAATGTGCCACATACACAAAAGGTACGAATCACTTCTTTATATTTAGAACCCAATCAATTTGTATGGTATAGATGGTTGTGTTCTCTCAAATCACTTGTCACTTGGACAATTTTCGCGGAAGAAATGATAGCACACTATGAGGATAATAGGAGAAATACCTTCTTTAGCCAATTGATAAATCTCAAGCAAAAGGGTTTAGTTACATAAGACATTGAGAATTTCCAAAGATTGAATATAAAGGTAACAGATATTCTAGATGAGCACTTGATTGATGTATTCATAGGAACTTTAAGAGATAACATTCAACATGAGGTTCACCTTTGAGAACCCAAATCATTGGAGAATGCGTTTAGTGTGGCAAGAAATGTTGAAAACTAAAATATGGCTATGGCTACTAGAAGGACCAATCCTAACATCTATAGAGAGAATAATGTTCCTTCTTCTAAAACACCTCAACCTACAAGGTTGACACCTCAACAATTGGAGGAAAGAAAAGCAAAGGGTTTATGCTTTAATTGTGACAACAAGTATAGTAAGGGACATAAGTGTGGTGAGAAGAAATTATTCTACATAGATT
>ML777055.1:863497-890401 GCA_009831015.1 Picea engelmannii | reverse complement strand
AGAGTATTTGGGTCATATTGTATCTCATGAAGGTGTCAAGGTAGACCCTAACAAGATTAAGGCCATGATGGACTGGACGATTCCCAAAACATTGAAGAATCTTAGAGGATTTTTGGGTTTGACAGGTTACTACCACAAGTTTGATTATAACTATGGAAGAATAACAACACCTTTAACAACACTAACTAAGAATGATGCATTTTCATTTACTCCAGAGGCACCTAAATATTTTGAACAACTTAAAGAGGTGATGTGCAAAGCTCATGTGTTGACCACTCCAGACTTCACTAAAACCTTTATTGTGGAATGTGATGCCTTGGGAAATGGAATTGGTGTTGTCCTAATGCAAGAAGGAAGGCCCCTGACTTTTGAAAGTCGGCCACTCAAGGGAATGGACTTACACAAACCCATTTATGAGAAGGAAATGATGGCAATACTACATGCATTGAATAAATGGAGTCCTTACCTAGTAGGTAGGCACTTCAAGGTCAAAATAGATGATGATAGTCTTAAATACTTCTTGGAACAAAGACTATCTTCAGAAGAACAACAAAAATGGGTAACCAAGATATTGGGTTATGATTTTTAAATTGTCTATGAAAAGGGGAAGCAAAATGTTGTGGTAGATGTAATCTCAAGAAAGGATGAAGATGTTGAGGCCTTTCTCTGTGCTATATCGATCATCCAACCCGATTGGATAATAGAAGCAAGGGATGATTGAAAGAATGACGAAAAAGTGTGGACTCTCATTCAAAGGTTGCAGCAGGATTCCAGTGCATCAGATACATTTACATGGAAAAATGATTCACTATGGTACAAAGATCGCTTATATTTATGTAAGAACTCCCAACTCAAACAAAAGGTACTATTGGAATTTCACACCTCTCCAGTAGGAGGGCACTCGGTATTTTTGAAAAACTACCATAGATTCAAGAAGGATTTTTTTTGGGATGGCGTTAAAATTGATGTTCAAAGGTTTGTGGCAGAATGTTTGGTTTGCCAACAAAATAAGGTGGAAACAATTAAGACCCTAGTTCTTTTACAACCATTAGCCATCCCAAGTCAGCACTGGGAGGAGGTTTCCATGGATTTCATCACAAGGTTACCAAAGTCTGAAGGAAAGAGTGTCACCATGGTGATTGTTGATAGACTAACCAAGTACGCACACTTTTGTGCACTCTCTTATCCCTTCAAAGCTAGTACAGTTGGCACTGCATTCATGGAGACAGTTCAAAAGCTACATGGCAGCCCAAAGATTATTTTAGGTGACAGAGATCCCATCTTCACTGGACATATTTGGACATAATTATTTTCTTGTTTGGGTACTAAATTGGCTCATAGCTCATCCTATCATCCTCAATTTGATGGACAAACCGAGATAGTGAACAAATGTCTGGAAGGCTACCTTCGTTTCTTTTCTCTGATAAACAAACACAATGGTTCAAATGGTTACCCTTGGCAGAATGGTGGTATAACACTTCCTTTCATACTACAACAAACATGATACCCTTTATGGAACTCTATGGATACCACCCTCCTTCCATCACTTCTTCTCTAAAATAAAAATCTAAGGTTCAAGCAGTGGAAGATCACACCGAGCATCAACAATAGTTTCTCCAAATATTAAAGGACAACCTGACCATGGCACGAAATCGCATGAAACAACAAGCTGATCAACATCGTAGTGAAAGAAGTTTTGAAGTAGGGGATTAGGTTGTTTTAAGACTACAACCATACAAATAGATGTCCCTCAAGCAAGCCAAGAAGGATAATAAATTATCACCAAAGTACTATGGCCCTTATAAGGTGCTGCAAAAGATTGGTACTATGGCATACAAATTGGAGTTGCCGACATCTTCACAAGTACACCCAATTTTCCATGTTTCATGCTTAAAAAAGGTTATAGGTGACAAGATCCCAATTCAAACTATATTTCCAAAACTTGACGAGGAAGGAAAAATCATATTGGAGCCTGAAGCCATCACTGACACAAGAATTCGCCAGCTGAGAATAGATCCATTTTAGAGTATCTCATTAAATGGAGGAAACTACTTGCTGAAGATTCCACTTGGGAAGATGAGTCTTTTATACAGAACCATCTAGAGTTACTCAAGCATTGCGGACAACACTTGTCTCAAGGGGAGGGGCATGTTAAGCCCTAATATTGGCTCATTACCCCTTAATTGGCGCATATTACATTAGTAATGTTATTTTTATTTATGTCGGCTTTATTCCATTAATTGTAATTATACCTCCTAGTCTCCTATATATACCAAGGAGACATTTTCATTTGGAATCATCTTGTACTTGAACATTTATGTGGGGTAAAAGGAGGTTGCCCCCTCGAAGAGTCTTATTATCTGAAATTCTCTCTTTTTCAAGGCGTTGAGTACTTATTATGAGGTTTTTCTATGCTATATTGATATTTAGTTCTTAACACATTGTGTAGTGATAAGGGCCGTGACACGGTTTCTTGCATATTTCGCACCATAATCCTCCCTGTGGTAGCAGGTTTGGCATGCATGTTTCCATATACTGCACAAGTGTTGGAAATTTGTTCTTGTGGTGTTTTTCCGTCCTGCATGTGGTGCACCAAATGACTTCTCGTTTGTCCTTGTTCTTGTTCTGATTCAACTGAAATGTCAGGTTCTTCAAATCCTCCTTCAATTCTTCAATAGATGGATCTGTCTGCTCATACTGGTTCTCTTCCAGCTGCAAGGTTGCTTGTAGAGCCTCGGCCTACGTCTGAAATGTCTGCTGCCATAAGGGATATTTAAGGTGTGGGAGTAGTGTGTTGAAAAACAGGTACTGGTTCTGCATCTCAGTCATAAGGTATTTTAACTTCCCCTTCAGTTTCTTGAATCTCTAGTCAATCTCCCATATAGACTCTCTTGGTTTCTTTCTGATCTCGATCATTTCATTCATGTATTGATCCTCTGAGCTCAGTTTCTAGAACTCATTAATCAATAACTTCTTAATGTATGCCAGTTTCCTCGTCATCCCAAGGGAACTGTTCATGTCTAGACTCATGTACTAGTCTAGTGCGCAGTTGCTCAGTGTTATCGCTAGTTACGCAAGTTTGGTATCTTCATCAGTGATTTGTTTTTCCTCCCAGCTCTTTGCACAAATAAACAAATGCTTCTCAGGGTCTTCTGCTGCTTCTCCTCGAAATTCTGGTAATCTTATCGTGGGGTCATGTCCTGCCATTCTAAATACTGAATTGCTACCTCCATCGCGCGATGTAGATACTTGAATAGTACTGCATGAACTGGATCCTCCATTTGTTGCTCTTGTGGTAGATGTACTTCTTGCTATTGGGATTTCTCCAAACTTCGGTTGTCTAAATGATGGTGTTCTCTTTGGTGTATTGGTCACACATGGGTTTATGGGTTCCACACTGACATTGATATGGAAAGGATGGCTATCTTCCCCTCCTGTTCTTGGGCCTCTTGTTTTCCTGTCATAGGTTGCGTGCAATATTTCCTTAATCTGCTCCACAACCTAGAGATCCTCTACCTCTTCTTCATCGCTTGCCAAGCCCTCCCTCACGGCTACGTCTCTTTTCTTAGTATTCACATTATATTGGTAGGGTACTCCGCCACGCATCATTCCTGGTGATGCCAAGATCCACTTAAGCTGGTCGTCATCCATCAAGATCGGGTCCAAGAATTCCTCCTCCTTCTTTCCTGTATCCTCCCCTTTGGCCATTTATCCTTCCTTCATCAGTGCTTCCCCCCTTCCCCCATGCATGCAAGGAAGTCTAGTTTTCTGCTTCCATTGTCATTACACCTTCATTATATAGCAGTATTTTAATAGAGGTATATAGTGATAAAATGTACCTTCCACGGGGTCCATGTAGAAATTCCTGCTCTGCTACATTGTATGACTTTGCTGTGTCGATTGCAAACTATGTGATGAAGCCTGCCACAATACTGTCAAGCCAAAGTCGACTACACAGTTGAATTTGTTGTTCACCTGCTGTAACTGCTCATCCTGTATTGGAGTCCAATCTAGCTGTCAGATCCGGTTCGTTGCATGGTTATCTTTCAACCTTAGCATCCACTCCTGCAGTAGGTGGGGAAAATCTAAGAAGAAGACTTCTTGTAAGTCCGTAAACACGTATTTATCCAGATATTTTTGAGGTGTGATGCTAGGGTTTCTATTATTTTTCTGGGAAAACTCTAGCTCTTTAGTCCTCAACCAACCTTCGATTTCTTCTTTCGTGTGGTTCCATGGTCTCAACATTCCCTTCTAATAGCTCAACAGTCTTCTGGTTTCGCTCACTCTTTTCTCATGCATTCTATCTCATCTACTCAGTCCTCTCTTATTCCTCTTACAACGACAACATAACCATTTTTTGGTTAAGCTGGACGACCTCTCTCCACTACCTGCGTTGTAAACCCAGGGTTCATATCTGTAAGGGTACCAACAAAGCCTAAAACTATCGGCCCTTTTGGTAAACCAAAAGGCAACACAGTACACAGAGTGCATTGCACAGTCTCACCCGAGATAGCTTTAAATGGGTGGCTGTAAGACTCAGGTGTTTACAACCTAGGATTGAGCATGAGATAGGGGATCTTTAGTCTTAACCATTAACTATGATTTGTATTACGAACTATTGTTGTCCTCTTTTATATTTTAACCTTCGTGGTATCTTTTCATTATATTCCCACAACAATTAACCAAGCAATATAATAACTCATTCATTCATTGCATACATCATATAGCTACTAAAAATATGACAAAGATATGCATGCATTCATCACATTACACAGATATTACCATGGTTCACCCCCCTCCTGGGCTACGTCCACAAAGATTTGGCTCTTGGCTCTCTTATTATGGCAGTACTGCAATTCTCGTGCCTCGCGCTTACAATTCTCCTTAGATGGGTAAGATGTTTGTGAGGCAAACTAGATCACACCAGGCTCCTCGACCTGCAATCTAATCCTCAAGATCTACCTTTTCTCTTCCTCTTAGCTTGCTTGTTTTACAAAAATAGTACATCTAATAAAAAACATTACATAAAAGCAATCTCAACTCTACAATAGTAGTAAATCTCAACCTTAGCGAACCTTTCCGAGATTTTCCGAATGAACCTCTCTATGATACCTTCATATCTATATTTATATCTATCGGGCTCTTTAGCCATTTACACAAAAACCTTACAAAAACCCTAACCCTACTGTCATTAGGTCTTCCTTCTCTGCATGTGTTCGTTTCTTCTTTCCAGTTGTCGCCTCCTTCTTGCATGCGTGCGTGATGTGCTTCTTTCAAGTTGTCGCTTTCCTCCTACATGCTTTCTTTCCCACAATTTCTCTTCCAGCTGTCATTCTTCTTTGTGAACGCTTTATTTCCCCCTTCGGCCTACTGCCAACAAACTGGTTCAATAAAAAAACCACCCAACTCATTGTTACCCCTTCTACACATTTCTCGAATGCAACTATCACACCTATGAGTACTTGGGAATTCGTATGCTTTCTTAGTAATTTTCACGCCAACGCTTGCATCACAAATCGTATCGTTGGGTCACATATACTTTGCACATCCAAACCACACAAAGCTCTAACTGTGTGGAATTTCTCCTTCATGGCCTCTAATAGAGCCTTCTCATTCTTTATGTCTGCAAGCAACAATGTAGGGTCTCCCCCCTGTGATGGTTATCTCGTGATTCACACAAACAAATCCGTGTCTATAGAAATCATCCCATCTAACCACAAGTAGTCGTCATGCACACAAGTTAATAACATATTTACGCATGCATTAATCTCCTATTTCTTTCCAAAGTGTGGGATGCCAAATAGATTCAATAGGATAGCTCGCTCCAACCCTATGGCCTATACCTTCGACTCAACTATGGGAAGGTATGTTTTTGCATCGATTTTAATCTCTAAGTAGGTGTTTGGTGCAAGTTCGGGGAACTTCATTGTATTTTCGATGTCGTGGTCCTCGTTTTTTTTATCTATGACACCTTGCCTAGAATATCCTCGTCAGTGATTACCCTTGCTGGGATTTTTGGTGTCACCAATTCATACTTGGCATCCTTCTTTAACTTAACTGGTTTGGCATTGTCCTTCCTTAGTGGAATGTGGTCCCTGGTCCCTGGGAAACCTCGACTCTGATGAGGATGCTATCAAAGTCTCCTCAACTCCTCATAGTGTTGTTGCTACTCTAGTTCATGCTTTCTTTTGTTCCGATGCTATTACCTTCGGTGATGACATCTCTACAATATTGTTACTTTTGAAAACTCCTTCGACTCTGTGGAATTTCTTAGGGCTCTACAACACTATTCTCGGCTCTCTCTACTCACTGCAAACCCCAAATAACAATAACATTGGCCCATCGACCCTTCAACGGATTTTGTGCCACTTCGAAAGTTGTCCATTTACCTTCGGGCCTGAATTAACTGTCTAATCCACTAGTGTTGTGCAATCAATACCTACTTTAATGAAGCATGCCTAGACCCCCATGTTGGGAAATACCACATAAAAATTCTGAGTTTCATACAAGTTTTCTTAACTAATATACTCTGCAAATGCACATATTAATGTATAATAACGACGAATGTACAGATACATAATGAATTAGTAAAATCCATGAGAATAAATGCATAAATATTAATATAACACATAAAATAACACACAGTAGACACTTATCATTTAGTAAAAAGAACTCCATCTGCATGCAGGCCTTCCACATTCGTCCCAGCCATATACCACACTGCTCATAACTTTCAACAGTGGGTCACCCTCGAGCTGGGGATAAGGCTCCACCAGGGAAAAGGAAATCCTAAGTCAGGCTAAGGTCTCTCAGAAAACAACAATTCCCAGATTTAGTTGCCAACTCTAGCAACCAGCCTACAATCCCTCATCGCCCATGTTATCGCTAGAAATTTCTCCAAGCTGCGAAAGAGAAATGCCTAGCGCATTTTCAAGAGAATAATGATTAATTAAGAAGATTTTTGAGGCTTTGATCCGGGTCAAAATGAGCCTTACAATAATTTGAAATCAGAGAAAAGGAGGCATGACTTCATCTGCTAAATCCATTCAAATTATAAGGATGACTAGAAGATCTTGGATAATAAAAACTAAATTGGAAAACCATGTATCTAAAAAGGATAAACTGGCCTCCCCTCAGTAGAAAAATAAACACATTGTTCACTTAGATTATGAACTAATTTTCAAAAATAAGAAAAACAATCAAACTGCATGTCTTGTTTTGCTCACAGCAAAAAAGAAAAAAATGTACTTAAATGAATGATTTTAAATTCTGTCACAGCAGAGGTTATACCGAATTGAAACGGTCACAACCTAAATGTATTTTTGAAAAGAAGAAATATCAATGGATACCCAGGAAAAGAAACAAAGCACAGGAAAGGACATGATTTAACAAAATAAAGTCTCAGAATCTCCTTGCTTCTAAGAAAATATCTTTATTAAAAGACTACTATTACATTGAAAAGGACCAAAAATCCCTCACGATGCTCTCGAGAAAAATCCCCTTAGATGCTAACCGCCTTTCTACAGTCTTCTCATGCCTCTTTTATCTTCTGCCTGGTGTTGAACTAATGCCTCCAATCATGAAACTGATTCCTCAACTGTTGCCAGGGAATCTTTTTGAAATCTGGAACGGATTTTCATAATAAGATTATGGTTACAAGAGGATTTTAGGTCTCGTAATTTGAACCTCCCTCCTTTTTCGTGTTTTTCCTCTATTATCTGATAAATAAGACTTCAATTACAATCATAGTAATTAGTTACGAAATAAAATGGTGGAAGATCCTCTTTGCCAAAAAATAAACATAACTGAAATGGAGTGTAACTAAAATATAAGAAAACAATTTCAAGATCCTATTTTCTGGCAACTTATTTGACCAAAGTTAATATTCAACCCATACTCGATCTCCAGTTGCTGACAGGTATCGAGGACGAAAACTAAACTCTGAGGAAGCTTTTAGATCCATCGAACCATTTTCCACCTTCTAGCAATGTCCAGGAGTCAATTTCTAACCCTGGATCAAAACACAACACCCATTTATGAACCCTGTTCATTTTTCCTTTCCACTTTGTATAGTATTCCAAAAGATCAGGTAAACCTTGTCCTTTCCTTCCAACTATAACCCTGTGCATACTCAAAGTTGTTACAGCATTATCACTGGAGCCTGCTCTAAATTAGTTGCAATTATAGCGTCCTTCTTGACGCTATGAACAATCTCTGGATTTAGGTATGCTTCTCTCCAAAACCGTCATCTGCGAGCTTCCTTAAGTTATTATGATCATCTGCCACTATGTAAACTTGAGCGCTATTTTTTTTTATACTATTGTGGGTGAGCGACTATATTGACACTTAGAACCTTTGAGAGATTGAAGAGCCCAAAAATTGCGATGGCATCACTCGAGCCTACACCTGATAGGGATCTTTGCAATAAAACCTAGAAAAGGTGAAAACTCCTACAAATATCAAATGAATCTTCAAATTATGCCCCAACAATCTTGCAACCACTTAATGTCTTTTGAAATGTTGGCATGGAGGTCAGATTGTCACCAAGCGCCCCATAAGTGACAGCATTAGTGTATTCCTCTGCATAGACATGAATTATGAATCCTAGTATGGCCCACAAAAAACTAGAAAACCTTCGGTGCTGGAATTGTCATTGTATATTGAATAATTCTTGATGCAGGATTTGGATAGAGCAGATGATCAACAGTTTCCTTGAAAAACTTTTCAATGGCCCCGACTTCTGGAAGGTAGTGACAATTTTGACAATCTCTTGAGCATAAACCTAACCACCAATTGCCATGACATTTGTAAAAGGCAGTGCAGTTAGTACTAACTTTCCCATTTTGGGTAGTTCGACGCAAAACACATTCATTTTAACTACATAAAATCCCACCATCATTTCACAGTTTGTAGTTCACAATTTGACAAAAATTTAGCCCGTTCATTCCACGAAATGCAGAAGTATAAGATCGTGCAGAAGGTAAGCATGTAACCCATCATGGACAGTCTATAGAGAGATTGAGCTTGAGTATAAGCGAAACTGTAAAAGAGAGAAGAGAGCATCGTACACCAAGAGATTGGATCGATTTATCCATCTCTGTATCTCCTCTACCGACTGCGTGAGCGTTGAAATTCACTGTCGAAAACCCTAGGATGAGCTGAAATTTTGCCCTAGGAAAGATGACCGAGACGGAACCCCGAGTAAGTAACCATAACTTCTTGGGTTCTTGGTCTTGGGAGGAAATGAAAAACCCCCCGAGAACCGAGATCCCGAGAAGGAACTTGGACTCTAAGAACTACGAGCAGGTAATGACAAAACATGATTAACTCTCACGCTAGTTGGAAAGGCCGAGAAGCCTGAATGTCGTCAATGTTCATATAATATGAATGGCTGGATGGTGTTGTTTTCCATGTTGCTTACAATTTTCCAATGCAGAACGCGTGAGCTTTCTGGGCATTTTATACATGGTCATGGGAATTTCATCTAACACTTCACCTTCATTTGTAATACCCACAGGGTACCTCAACAAATCGCCTAGGCTTATCACTGTCCGAAATTTCAATATCATTCATAACAGAAAGATGTACTGAAACTATGGATTTGCACTCTAGCCAACTCATAAACTGTCAAATGAAAGATGTACTTAAACTATGGATTTTCACTCTAGCCAACTCATAAACTGTCAAATGAAAGGATTTACAATCCCTCCATTGCTATCTCAGAGTCTTTTGCACCATCCAGGTAACGTTGGTTGATTTTTATTGTCATTTGCACAAAAGACTGGGCGAATTCCTCAGCAACATGAATGATTTGGACACTCGGCACACGAATATAATTTCATTTTATATATGTTGTCTTGACTTGGCATGCAATGTGACTTGAAACTTGGTTGGACTAGCTCTGGGTTATATGGCAGAATGACACAAAGATTTAAAGCTTCGATTTTTTGTCCTAACACCTCACATGCATGTACCACCCTAGTAAGTGTGTCTCTTCTCTTCTCAATAGTCCTTAGATTGCCCCAGTGCCCTTACGGGGCTTCAACAACAAGACGAATAGGGAGTCTTAGTGCCATGTAGTTTCATCTTGATACCTTGGGAATTAATTTGGAGAGAATGCTCACAAGCTTGACAACCCGCTTCTTCGAGTTACTGGCTAGAAACAACACCCAAGTACACTTATGGCTGCAAAGTCCACTTCCTTGGTACAGATGATGAAGGGATGATGAACGAATAATGATGAGGAAGAGTACTAAATCCCCCTCTTATATATTCATGTTCCTTTTATGACACATGGCTCTCAAGGAATTCAATTGTCCCCACTTAAGAAACTTAGGATATATTCATATCCATAAATTTAGTTTTAAGGAATATTAATATAATATTCTATTGGGATTAATCCCCCTTAGCTTATCTCTTTCCTAGACTCTTCGCCTCCCTTTCCCTTTCTAGTGGAGTTTAGCCCCACATCCCTTTTGTTGGGTCAGTATAGAGTGATGTATTTTATAAATAGTATGAGTGTTTACATATTACAAGAATATGATCACTTGCCTTTAGCATCTATGCTCTTTGGCTTAATAATCATATAGGCACTTTGGCCTATAATATCCTATCTCACCAACCTATAAAAAATTTGAACAATTACAATAAGGGATCAAGTTGGGGTATTACATTCCCCTCCCCCTTATTTATTCATTGTCCTCAGTGCATTATAGACATGTACATTAAAAATTCTTCAAAGAGCTCCATGCCTTTGCTATTGAAGCTTGTTATCCTTCTAGTGCTCTTCTTATCAAGCATCATATTCGTGTCTTCATATTTCAGCTAGGAGTTCTTTGCTCTATTCCATAGAGTTTCTTCACGAAAGAATTCATCCCACGATAGCATTCTTGAGCTACCTCTTCCTTGTTTCACTCACCCTTATAGGCTCAGGAATCCTTTCACTGCTATACAGTCCTTCAACAATGCATCTTTCCAAGGATTTCACACACAAGGAGAGCACCAATTCATCTCCAGACCGCCACTAAGGATTTGTATTTTTTGTAACCATAGGAATTCAATTTCCAAATAGTATCATTTCTTCCCAAGTATTCCATCTTCAAAAAATATTCTCATATGTATCACACACATACAATATTTATGAAACAACATCATAAAATTTCATTTAGAAATTCAGATTTATTTCATAAGGAAATTCAATTTTTTCCCAAAATATGAAATTTTATCTCATAATTTTCTTGATTGTTGCAATAACATATATCAATCTTTATTATGGATTTCTGCAGCACCATACTTGAGACCATTTTTCCTACAATTCTTCCATATTTCATTCACCCAACATATTATTAGTATTTCATGTACCATAAAATCTTATTGTAATACTTACAAGGCTCATAAGTGATTTCAGATTTGTCTACACTTAAAAATTCAATAAAAACTATCAAACTATTTATTTAATATAATGAAATTATCATCCTCTGCATGTGCATCAATTAAGATTTTCATTCTTTCCATATCATGATTTTCATTACTCTATTATCGGAACAATTTTTTTTTGTAGTCACTTCTTATGTGACTAGTTGACTTGCAACTTTCCAGTTTCAATGTCTAACAACCCATGAAATGTTCTCAAATCCACGAGTTAGTGATAATTGTAACATTTGAGATGTTAGCATACTCATTCCCATTAAGTAACATATATGCATGAATTCACACAAAATGCGTTCAAGAAATCCTTGGACACTTGTGTGGCACTAAATCCTTTCCATATCTAGCCATGTCATGGCTTCATACATGACTAGCTTTACTGATATTCACTCCTATAACAAGTTCATAAACTTTATTGTTTTGGTTATTATCTCATAAACAACAAATCCATAATATGCTATTACATCACATGTATGCATTCAAAATATAACATCTTGTATAATTACAACAAGACTCTAGCCTTTACCAAACCTAGTGGTATATTATTTCCATTAATGCATTTAACTAATACAATAGTGTGGTTTTATAAAATAACTCGGGTTGAGGGAATTCTTACCGAAATTCCCTTCAACAATTATGCAATAAAAGTACATAAAAGTCGTACCTGCATAGTTGCCATTAAATAAATTTATTGCTACCTCGCTATCTATTATTAGTAGGAGCTTCCTTCATATGGATGTCTTCCATATGTAGAAACATTATCAATAGCACTTGCATCCATGAAATAATTATTTATTTCATGGAACAAAAACTGTCATTAGAAACTTTCATAATTGTATATATAAAAATAGACTACTTCTAGTCGTCATCATGTTATATAGATATTAAAAAATCTACATTCATTACAACATATTTATATGCACTAATGTTGCATCAGTAGCAGGCTCATAAATGCATATGCACTCCATTTTCGAGTGGTATGTATGTCTATCGAACAAACCATAACACAATTGTTGCTATAGTAATTGCAACAACCTCTTTCTCTTTGTACCACTTTTCCTTGTTGTTCTTGGCTATCTCAAGTCTTATTGAGTTCTTGTATCATTTTCTACTCTTTTTTAAATCATTGTACATGCTTGGTTCCATCCTGAGTACTTTTCCATCCCAATCACTCTTAGCTACTTTTTACATTTCCAGCCAAATACTATGTTGATATTAAATTTCAGCATTCCTCAATTTCTGGACCAAACGGATTCAACCTTTCCTTGATTGAACACTTCAACACTTGTATTTTCTTGAACCATTATTTTGTATTTTCTTTACCAATTTGATTTCAAATTGACATGCATAGTCAACTTCCAACATGCCATAATGATGCACATATGTCTTCTTCTCCAGTTGCATAGAATTAACTAGAAGTAATACATTGTTTTTAATTGTCATCATAATTTTTCAGTGATACTTCCAACCCCTGGAATGTCACCCATGGTTATTTTCCTCTTGAGGTGGATTCTTTTTAGGTACCATATTTGTTGCATTCTATACCAAGAATAGAATTATTTTCTTCTTCATGGTTCCTCATTAATATCCCTTTAGGAAATCACCTACATGCCTAGTTCTCTTTGACTTGTCATCCCATTGTACTTTGGAAATGCACTCAACACCTTTGGAATGTACTCAACATCCCTCTTCATTGTTGTCACGTTTCTTGAGTTCTACAATAGACTCAAATAACTTGTAATTCTCTTAGTGATACCCTTTTCCACTATCTTTCAGTTAGTCATGAGCTTCATCCAATTTTGGAATACTCTGAGTATCCTTTTCCATTGGACTTTCTTCCTTCCATGCCCTTTTCATTTAGTTTCTCCAAAATCACCTTCTTTTCTCTCATAGTCTGGTACTTTTCTATATTTTCAACATTCATCGTTTTCCTACAATATTTCAAATTAGCGAGCATGTTAGTTCAAAATTTGTGCATAAATTTCTCATTCTTTCTCCTATTGTAAGAGTAAATTTTCATAATCCAATACAATACTTATATGTGTGGTTCATGGATCTGCATCCATATGGTTGTCTCGTTAACTTTGATCACTATTTTCCCTAACATACCCACCATGCGAATGACCCCAATCAAGAGCTATCAAAGTATCCTATTCCTTGTGTTCACTCACCTTCTAGGCATAGACTCAGGCATCCCCTTCTCTGCTATGCAGTCCCTTAGGCGATCCATCTTTCCTGACCAAGGTTCTCTTGCACAAGAATATTTCTAGGGACACGGGGTTCTCATGTCACAACAATAGCCTTTTCCATGCTTTGTAGCTTGCATATCCAACATATCATATGTATTATACACATACAGTCATGATGAGATATCATTAAAACTATTTCAAACATAAATGTCAAATATGTTTTATACAGGAAAATAAATTTTTCCAAGAATGATCTTTCTGTGCATAATGGTTGGCTCTGCAGCTGTATATATCAATCTTCCTTGTGGGCTTACATACCTTCCATATCCAAGACCATTCTACCTGTAATTTCTTCAATTTACATTCGGCCAAAACAATTTGTCACTAATTATCAAATCATAATTCCCAAAACTATTTTATATAGGAAAAATAAAACTTCCATACATGAGATTCTGCTCATAACAATTTGACTCTTGCAGCAATAGGCATTGGTATTCTTTATGGGCTTACAACACTGCCACATCTAAGACCCCTTTCCTCCTGCAATTTAAATATTCCTCAACCAAACAAATTGTCACTATCTCATGTACAAGACATATATTCTCATGGCAATGATTCAAAACAAAATCACAAAGTGTTCTCATAATTGTTTACAACTACAATTCAATTACTTATATTAATCCAACTATCAATTGGAATGAACTCATCATTACATACACATGTATTATCAGCCACACAGAATTTTGATAATGCCACAGTTAATAAGATAACAATCAATGTGCCAATAACCATGGTCACATCTACACAATGCATCCATGAATTGATTACATAATACCACATAACTATGTCATGTATTCCACCATGATAAGTTGGAAGGTCTGGCCAATGATTCAACACATCATCCAGACACTTCCTACTGCTTTCCTAACTATTTGGTTACCTTCCTTTTCCACCCAAACACAACACCAAGAATACAATCCTTAAGTTCTCTTCAGTGTTGGAAAAGAGTTTGAAATCCAAACATCAAATATACAGTAGATACCATTGGGAACTCACATAGTGTTATAGCCCTTCCATATCCAACCATATTATGGTCTCACACATGACTAGATCTATGCGTATTCATTGTTATATAAGGAGTATGTCTCCCGAATTAACCTGGTTATGATCCCATAACCAATCATAACATAATATGCAACTGACGTTTTATCTAAGTGCATTCTAGCATCAACAACACTTACACACTCTAGGCCTTTGACCATTACATATCAATTTAAATACTGAAAATTAATTGAGGGAATCATTACCTCGATCCCCTTCAACATGTATGCATCAACAAAAACCAAATGCATACCTCCTGGTTGTTACCAACCTACTTGTTGTTCTCTGAGTAATTGATATTTGTAGAAGCTCACAAACTTCCCCCTTCATCATTTTGATCACCATTCCTGCCATCCTCATGGGTCTTCACCTCGATGTAAATTATAAGCAACAACAACATCCACATATTTAACCTTGCTGTGTCATTTTTATTTAATACATAATCCATCATTTAGTCATACTCAAACATTATTTCATAATAACATACTATTCTAAGTTCAACAACATGTTATATGCATATCCAAGCATGTACATATGCAAAATTACACATCCATATGAACCAAGCATTTACTGTCAGCATGCCTATTAATGCATATGCAATTTAACTTCATTGTATGCTTCATGCACTCTAGTGCATTTCTGTTTCAATTCACTTATTTATTTATCTATTTCTATTGTAGTTGGTTTTCCTTGAATTTATTTAGATCCTTGATGCCTTGTGTGCTCCCATTATTCTCATCTGCACTATGGTTCCCTAGGTCTGAACACTTTTCCAGCCACGTTCTACCTGGCCATTCTTTCCCACTTAGTACCATTCCCCAATGGAAATCCATTTTAATTCAGTGCCACTTTTGAAGTGAGAGAGAATTCCAATTCCTCTGCATTGGCATCTTGCTTCCACTGTGAACTCTGATTTAAGATTTTATACAATAGATAAGTCATATCTAACAAATACTTCCCTGGAACTCCTATGCTTGACACATAGAGATTATTCACACACCACCTCTTAAGCTCTTTGTTTCCTTCCACATCAAGCTTGTAACTGTCTACACATCTCTACCTTCAAGGCTATGGAGCCTTACTTTTCCTTTCTATGCCCATTAATGACATTATTCACCTGCTAGCTTGATGTCCCATGTGAGGATTCTTTATTTTGTAGTACCTCATCCAACTTTTGTAAGCAAAGTCATGCCTCCATGAGCCTAACATCTGATCCTATTCTTGAATTGATCTGGTTATACCTCTAATCTTGATAAACCTGCAAGAAGCCATCTTGTTAGAACTATACATATCATACAAAAATTGTCAATTAAATTTACAGGTACCTTTTCATTTAAATGATAATATTATTCTCTAATTAATATCATTTTTCGTTTTTATCCTTTATTCGTAATGCTCATGAATTAACTCTCTTTTAATCATGACTGTGTGTCGGTTCTTTTGTCTTCATGAGTTGATCACAGACATGGATTGACTCATTATATCATACTCATGCTTCTATTGTGTTCTCAGTTCACAAACAGATCATATTTTGATCCTTTATCAATTCTCTGTATTATTCTAGTGTTAACTCTATGTCGAATTAAATCTTTATGAGGCGCTTCCTTCAAACCATTTACATATGACCATATGCGCAAAACCATGGGCTTATTGATTTGAGCGTTGCCTCTTCTTTTACATTTGTTTCTTTATTCCATACGACCACAGGTGGTGACCAGGCGCTAAGCTAAGAAGAGCTTGAACACTTATCAAAATCAATGGTCATGTATTAATGTCACGATGAGTTGGACATTTCTCATTTACTTCGGAACTTCAGCTATTCATGGCTCCTAAATTATGGAGTAGAAATTCCTCCAAAGTGATTAGCCACTTAATGAGTCATAAAGCGGTGGTGATTGCTTGTTGTCGGTTAACACCTCCACTTACGCTATCCTTCCACTTTACTTGATCATTGGTTGGGAAAGATCACAAAGTAGATCAATGATTAACGTTGACTTCGGTCTTCGAGGCTTCGCAACTTCAGAACCCTCAACCAAGACTAGATCAATGACCCTCATCCTGTTTCATGATCAATGATTGAGATCCCCTTCGAAACTCCGGCCTTCAGAGGTCTCAACTTTCCCCGCTTGCTTCCCCCAGAATGCGTTTACCCGTAGCTCACGATCTATCGATGTGTGTCCTCCCGCAGATCAACAATTGTGAATTGCTTCAGATCTTTGGGCTTCGGGAGTTTCAAACTCTACACCTTCACGTTCTCCCGGAATTCTTTCACTTGAATTCAACGATCCATCGACGCATGTCCTCCCGTAGATCAATGGATATGAATCACTTCGACTCTTTGGGCTTTAGGAGTTTCAAACTCTACGTCTTCACTTTCTACTGGAGTTCCGATCCTCCGAACCGTTGTGAGATCTACTGCCGCGTGTCTTCTAGGATCAACGTTCAATATGTACTCCGACCTTTGAGCATTCGGGAGTTTTTGACCCAACGCAACCTGTCACATCTTTCCCCTCTAGAGTGCCCAGTCTCTGAACTGCACGATCTGTTGCCACATGGAGAAATAATGGAAGCGAACACGTGGCCCAGTCATGCAGGTGACATATGTCACATTCTAATTGACACCCCAATACTCCATATGCTCAAAACTTATTGACACATGGAACACATCGTATGTGTCCACGTCATCCCAGGTGACGTCCGCAAGCCACATCACTTTGGAATTTCAAGCTTCGAGAATCTCAACCCTCAACTTTTTCCAAAATGATTTTATCTGAAGCTCGCAATCTACTGACGCGTGTCTCTCGTAGATCGAAGAATACGATTCCTTTGGGTTTTTGGACTTCAGAAACCTCAAATTTCAACCTTCACTTTCCCTTAAAGTGTGTGGATTTATACCGCATGTCCTCCTGGATCGGAAGACCAAGATTCACTTCGAGTCTTCACCTAGAGTCCATGGATTTGCACCATGTGTCATCTTTAATCGAATGACCAAGATTCACTTCGGGTCTTCACCCAGAGTCCATGGATTTTCACCACGGGTCCTCCTTAATTGGATGACTGAGATTCACTTTGGATCTCCGGGATCTGGAAATCTCAATTCTAAACTTCTCCTCGCTTGCTTTTTCCCGAAGCGTTTTATCTAGAGCACATGATCCATTGACACATGTCCTCCTACATATAAACGGTCCCCAACTACCTCGACTATTCAGAGTTTCGATGTTCGAGCACTACCATGCCACATCACTGCATGCCTTTGAATTTGAGGGGGCACACATCGACAGTTTGGAGTAACACACCTTTCGCCCTGCAATTCTTCTGACGCTGACACATAACCCCTCAGTGAAACTGTAGTTTGGATTGCAAGACTACCTTGGGGAATTAAATCTTGTGTAACTTGGTTCCCCACAATGCCTCATGGTCGTCGATCTCTCTCTAAGAAATCTAACGATTGTGACTTAACCTTTGCTTCGCTTTCATTGGACAAACCTTGTTCAACTACCCTCCAATCCAACAATCCCAAATCTCTCTTGGTCCCACAGTGGTGATCGCTCCCAAATTCAAAGAGGATGATCACGATCCTTCGAACCCTTACAAAGGATCTATGACGTTCTAACTCCTGCATAGATTTTGCAACACCATTCCTCCTGAGATTTTCAACTTCACGGTCAGAATTTGATCTCAACCAATAGACCTGGCCCATATCGACCTGGTGTTTCAACCAAAATCTCTTATACCAATATGTAACATACTCGACCACCTAGAGGTCGGGCTACGCCACTTAAACAGGCTGCAATACACCCAACCACCCGTAGGCTAGGAACACTGCCTCAATTCTCTAATCTCTAATTCGAAGGAAAAGGGTTTCTCAACAATGTTAGGAGCATGCACACCACATGCATAAGACAAGATCCATGCCACAACATAAAAGAGATAAATAGCGTTCCATGCACAAGAAATAACCAACTAAAAACCACATTAGAATACATATCATAAAGATAATTAAATACATAGCGGAATACATTAAACAAAAAACACAGAGAGCACTTATCTTTGCAAGTAAACGTTCACCAACTGGATGCAGACCAAGGACATTCCTCCCAACCATAGACATTATTGTTCATTTACGCTCAACAACAGGTCACCCCCGAGATAGAGCTATGAATCCACAAGGATGGGTCATAGGCAAAGTATAAATAAACAGTAATTGGCTAAGTAGCTCTCAGGTTTCCGAACCTCACAAAAATCCTAATTTCCAACTCTCTTTCCTCCTCAGCCTACACAAAACCAAGAAATGAACACCTTTCTCTGCCATGTAGTCCTTGAGGTTGTTCCATTTCTCCCCAAGGCTTTAGTGCTACTAGTCAGTAAATATCCCTACTGGAAATTCCAAGGACTCTCAACTATGGACAGTTCAATCTGAACTGCCATCAAGTTCATGCACACAGGCATCCATTCCCTCCTAGAATGATCAGTAAATAATTACAACCATTCAACGATGGCTTTCCTCTTCCTGCCATTCATTTCCATGCTCATCCCAAGAGCACATGAACTCACAATAGTGAGTGAAGAGGAAGAAGAACAAGTGAACCAATGAGAAGAGGACGAACCAAGGGAAGAACGACCCCAAAACATCCCCCAAGGGATGTTTAAATAATTACATGAAGACAAGAGCCACATGACCTCCCTCCCAAGAAGAGCATGTAACCCCCTCTTCTCCATAAAATCAATTATGGGTAAATAAAATAATAATAACAAGACTTAGCCCCTCAATCCCCCTCTCTCGTGGAATCATAGCCCCCTATATCTTTTGTCCTTGTCGATCATGTAGCGAGTGGTGTATTTTATTAATGTATAGGAAGTGTTATATTTTCTAGGAACTCTGTCCCCTTTTCAAATTTACCGGCTCACCAGCCTAAGTCATATTTACATAATACATTATAGTTTATAAGGGTTAGAACTAGGATGTTACATTCACCCCTGAAGTTCTAACATTCACACCATGCTTCCATTTAACACTCTAATAACATAAGGGAATCACTACTCCATAATTTCACATCCAATCCCTAAAGATGATGGACTATATATCCATGTATGCGTTAATCCTCTCTCCTTATCCGAATACTTATCATTTTGATAACCAATTCATTTTATAATAGATATCGCCACAATGTATTTCTTTAACTATATCTTGGAACCATTTAAAGTGAATGTACTTTCTTTACTTCATTCTCTACATAATTAATTTTACACCAGGACTCCCTTTTAATTAACATCAATGGTTTTCTTGTAGTAGTCTCCTTTACACAAAAAATTCTATCTTCCTAGTTTCTCAAGCCTTCATGGATGCAAAAAAATTTGTATCCCAACATTATTCATCCCTGGTGTTTGGTCATCATGAGGGTATCCTTGACATAACACTCTTTCTTGAATTTATCCACTCATCTTTAACCAATTCAAATCCTTTTACCCACTGTCGAACCCACCTTTCTTGTACCATGATTTGCATATCCACTTTTACCATGGTACATGCATTAACATGAACTGTAGATGGGATTTCTTACTTAGCATCTACATTTGATATAAATATTTGTTAGCTAGATTTTCTTTTCTATATCAAAGTTCCATTGAAATTCTTCTATTTTACTCTCTAAGTATAGGCGTCTTCAATTGGTAGCCTTCTCAAGAAATCATTCCACATTTTGAAGAATTGACCCTGCTTTGTTCCTCATACATGAAGATACCACTTTGCTAAAGACAATTTGGTATGTTTTATCATCAACCTCAATCTTTTCTTGCAACACATTCATTATATAAGATAAAAATTATAAAAAAATTATGGTTAAAGCAAGCATACACCAACAGTTTTTAGTTAAAACAACAATACACCATTCCGGTAACATATGCACAATTTTACCCCTTCTTGGTTATCATAATTCTTATTTCTAATTTACTATGAATTATGTTTCTCGTATCATAATTACAGGTGATTACATGGAATCCTTGGTCCAATACCTTTCCAATGACTACTTCTTAGTTCAATTCTGAGTCATGAGAAAAACGTTATGGTCATTTGAATATTACCCATTAATTCATCATGTGCAGACCTCAACCAGGTGAAAATATGAATAGTATTTATGCATATTTTGGATTTTTGTCAGGATCCCAACTGGTTTCCTTCATCATCATATTCTGGACAATCTGTCCAAGTTTCACCTCTATCAAGGCTCTGGACTTCTAAATACATCCTGCTAAAGTTTCAACCCAATTATTATTTTTGGTCCTGAATGCTACATGTAACTTCTATGCCCTCTCATACCTTTTTAATGTGTCCGAAATTTTAATTTTCCTTCATGAATTTAATTTATGGATCAATATATTTCCATATACTACTCTTGTGGCTCGATATGATTCCAGAGCAGGAAATTATGGCCCTCAGAAGTTAACTGGGTATTAAAATTTACTCTCCATTGTTTGACCAATAACTCCCTCATATTAACTCTATTTGATGGATGGTTTACACCATTAGAAAGATAGACCTGAGATATTTCATTTGAGATGAAAAATATACTTCTTGTTTGCACTACTTTCGAGTAGCTAAAAATAATGTTTAGGGACTCAAAAATGCCCTGGAAAAACATAACCTGGAAAACATCGAAATTTTCCAATAATTTTTATTAATTTACATGAAAATTTATCTTATTTGTGCTAACTCATATGCTGACATGGAATCCAAAGTCCACTTGGAAATTTTAAGTGGTTCCCTATCATCCTCCTTCCAACATAGACTTTCCTTTTCAGTGCTTAATGCCACAGATGCACATGTGTTTAATTTTTCGTGCTCCACAACCCTTGGCTGCCATGTGGCACTTTTATATTGGGTCATCAGGATGGACGAGCCCCATCCTGCACCCATATACCTTAGAAAATGAATTTTCATGAAAACATTGCTGGAAGATAGATATTTGGATTTTTTCAGTGGCGATCGACGACTCCCAACGCATTTTGGCCCCTCCGTAGCCCACCAAACTTTAGCAAATGGGGGAGGGGTCTAAATACCATGGTTAAGTCCATGGTGATCTGACATGAATCGACACACTTCATCCTCCACTTCTTGTGATTAAATTAACAACCCCATACCCTCTCAAAATTCATATGGGGTGACACATGGCTTGGTCTCGGGGTCCCGTCGGGTAGTAAAAATGTCGCCACTGTGTACCTCTGCAAGACCTGTCACCTTTGCCACACTTGCCACCTCTGCCACACCTATCACCCTTTCCACACCTACCACCTCCACCACACCTGATTTTATGTACCTTCCATCATCGTATTACACATCACCTTCTCACCATTTTAGCTAAAACATGTCCCCCATGTCATGTTGTTGTCAGCGTACGGAAAAATACCCAAATTTTTCCAATTTTTCTGAAATGCCCAAAATTGCTCAATTTCAAAATTGTTTTTGGGGACACCATAGAAAATTTGTAATGAAGATTTGTTTTCTTAATTTCATACCTATAACCATCAATTCGACTCCATCACCCATACGCTGACTTTTGCACATCAAATTCCTCATGAATTTAACCATAGAATTTGGGGCTTTTGCCCAAAAGCACCCAATTTATCTATGGCACTTTGTAGCATGAAATTCGACCAATTTGTAGGCTCGAATTTGCCCAATTTGAGATTAAATTTGGGAATTTTAATTCCCCATATACTCATGAAATTTTCTCCAATTCCACTCTAAAAAACTTGTCCAACAATTTTCAAACGAACTCTTCCTAATATTATGTCAAATAGTTGCCTGCAAACTCTGTAATTTCACTTTTGTGATCTTCTAAATGGCCTATGGAGGCTCAATAATGAAAAATTGAGCTATTATACTACTTTGTAATATCCCTAGACCCTTGCTAGGAAATGCCACATAAAATTTTGAATTCTGATACCATTAAATCTATTGATATGTTCTACATATGAAAAGAGTTAAGAAGAATAATAAAAACATACAACAATAATAATTCAGACAAATACATAACATAAATTCCTTAACATAACATCATAAATCATATCATATCATTTACACAAACACATAAAGACACTTATATTTTGTGAATTAAACACCAACTGCATGCAAAGCTTCCATGTTCCTCCCAGCCATGGATCACACTATTCATAAATTTTAGCAGTGGATCACCCCCGAGCTAGGGCTAAGTCTCCACTAGGGAAAAGGAAATCCTAAGCTAGGATAATGTATCTGATACAACAAAAATTCTCATATTTAGGTGCCAACTATAGAAACCAGCCTACAGTCCCTCATCCCCAACATGCCTGTATGACCGTAGGAAGTGTGTTTCTTCTCTTCTCAACAGTCCTTCGACTTCCCTACTTCTTTTCTGGGGATTTAGAAATATGCCAGACATGGAATCTCAAAGCCCTATAGCTGCAGCTTGGAACCTTGGGAATTAATTCCCAACAATTCTCTCACATGGAGATAATGCTCACGATCTTGACAACCCGCTTCTTTGACCATGGGCATGACAACCCGCTTCTTCCCGTTACTAGGTAGAAACAACTCCCACGTATTGGTATGGTTGTAGAGTCCACTTCCCCAATATGGATGCTGAAGGATTGAATAACTATGAAGGGATGATGAAAGAATAATGATGAGGAAGAATCACCCTCTTATATATGCATGTGCCTTTTATGACAAATGGCTCTTAAGGAATTCACTTGTCCCCACTTAAGAAACTTAGGATATATTCATATACATAACTTTAGTTTTAAGTAATATTAATATAATATTCCATTCAAATTAATCACCCTTAGGTTATCCCTTTCCTAGACTCTTATCCCCCCTTTCCCTTTCTAGTGTATTTTATCCCCCCATCTCTTTTGTTGGGTCAGTCTACATCAGTGATGTATTTTATTAATAGTATGAGTGTTTACATATTACAATAATAGGATCACTGGAATTTAGTGTCTAGAATCTTTGTCCTAATAATCACATAGGCACTCTGGCCTATAATATCTTGTCTCACTAGCCTATAAATTTTTTATATAATTTCAATCGGTGATAAACCTGAGGTATTACACTCAATGCTGCATTAATTCCAAATCATTCACTGGATTTTTTCCTTGATCTTCCAGTCTATCATGATCTTTGTCAGTTCTTTCCATTTATGATTATGCATCTCCATGATGTCTTGTCATTACTTCTTTGTAACCATAATTTCCGCTCTTTAATTTCTTTAATTGTCTTTTTGCTTCTTCTTTTGTGTAGTTCTCTGGCTTATTCATTCATTTTATGTACATTTTTTTCTTCTACACGCTATTCACTCCCTTTGCATGATCCTTTATCCACGCATAACTCACTTCTTCTGTGCACTTACTCTTTCTGTATATGTACCTTGCATTCTATTCATTCTCATTTGTGACATCCTATTTAAGAACTATCTTAACTTCTTGACCCTTTGACTAACACTTCAAGTTTTTTGTTTCTTTCCTTCACATACTTTATTACTTTTTTCTCTTTTTCTTTTCTTTTTCTTTTTTCACTTTTTATTTCTTTTTCCTTTTCTTACTATAATACACTACAATTGTACATAGGTTCATGTGCAAGTCATACTAATGCAGGGACTATCAATCATCCCTATAAAGTTTCAACCTACTCCCATTCACTAGTCACCCCATGACTTCACCATTCAACATTTCTAGTTTCACAACACTTTCTTTTGTCACATACTTGATCACATATGGAACTGACCAATGCATCCTAAACTTCCCTAGGTTCTGCATGAACTTGATGTCATATAGAAACACTAAGTCTCCCACTTGAAACTTTTTTTGTTTAGTATTCCTATCATGCCATAATTTTTCTCTTTCCTTCTGGACTTGTTGATGTAATCTTGCGACAAATCAGTATTCCTTAAGCTGTAAAAATTGTGACAATCTTTCCTCTACTGCGCCAGAGTCCGAAATATTAACAATCATTTCCATGCATATGCTCGGCACAATAAATTCCATTGGAATTATTTCTTCTTGCTCATATACCAACCTAAAAAGTTTCTTTCCTATCAACTTTTTTCTCGTAGTCCTATATTCCCATAATATTGCAGGGACCCTCAAGTCCCAATCATCCGTTCCTATGTTGCAAATGTTCTCATAGAATTCTCTAAAATTTTATTGAAGGCTTTTGTTGTCCCATTTTCTTGAGGGTGATACAATGTTCTCCTTTGATGGGGAATTTGAAACTCCTCAGTCAATGTTGAAATCATCTTATTCAGGAAGTGCGTCCCTTGATCACTTAGTAAAATGCACTGGCAATAAAATCTTGTAACGACATTGTCAAATAGAAATCACGCAGTAGTATTCATGCTACAGTCTATGAACGGTGCTATTTTTTCCCATCTATTCAAATACTTTGTTGCAGTGATTATATATCTAGTACCTGATCTTCTAGATGGTGGATTGATTGGTCTAATGAATTCTATTTCCCATTTATCAAAATCCTGAAGTGTAACCTATGGATGCAATGGAATATCATCCTTTATGGATGGATTTCCAACCCTTTGACAAACATCACATCCATAAAAATATTCTATAGAATCCTTGTGAAGTGTGGGCCACCAAAACCCTACAAAAAAATTATTCTACACTGTCACTTCACCTGCATAGGATCCTCCTAAAATAGCTTCGTGTTCTTTTGATAGTATCATTGGCATTTAATTCTCTAATACACATCGTCTTAATATCCCATCTCTAGCTAAATTATATAAGTTTCCAGAGATTATATGATATTTCACTTCCTTAATCACTAACTATTTATTTTGTGCAATTTTCATGTCCGATGGAGCCATTCCTATACATAAGAATTGAATAATTTTGGTGAAGTATTGGTGCACCATTTGAACTAAAAACAAATGCGCATCTGGTAAACTATCAACTAGATTCCTCGCATATTCTCCTGATAGAATGCATGATAAGTGATCTCATCTTCCATTCAATTTTCCTAAATTAATTATGACTTTGAAGTCATATTATTGGAACAAAATTAATCATCTGTAAATTCTCCCCCTCAACACTGGCCTGTTCACTAAGTATCTTAGTGAAAAATGGTCTGTATGCATCTTGAAATGAGAACCAAATAAATAGTGTCTAAACTTTTGCAGTGCATATACAATTGCCAACCCCTCTCATTCTATCATAGTGTAGTTATTTTCCATTGTTGACGGCTTCTTGCCTGCAAATGCAATTGGGTGGTATAACTCTCCTTCTCCTATATGAGATAATAATGAGCCTAAAGATATGGATGATGCATCCACATGAACATGAAATTCCTTCTTTCAATCCAAGAATATTAAAATTGCCGCAGTCACTAACTTCTACTTCAATGTGTCCAAACATTTATGGAAATCCTCATTCCACTAGAATTTAGCTTCTTTCTTCAACCACTTATCCATGGGTGTTGTAATCTATGCATATGATTTAATGAACTTCCTATAGTATCTTGTATGTCCTAATGTTTCTCTTAATTTTTGTACTGATGTAGGTGGTTGTAATTCCACAATCACTCCAATCTTGGTAGAATCCACTAGTAATCTTTTCTTACATATCACATGGCCCAAAAAAATTCCAAAAGGTGAACATAAAATACTTTTTTAAAAATTCAATGAAATCTGACATTATCTACACCTATTCAACATTAATCTAAGTACTTATATATGATATTTTAATAGACTAAACATAGTTCAATCATCTAAATAAACTTCAAGGAACTTATGAACAAATTCCTTAAAGGATGCAACAACTACTCTTGAGAAAATTGGAGGTGCATTCTTTAGCCCAAAAGGCATCACTCTATACTAGTAGCTTCCCCACTCTGTCGCAAAGGTAGTCTTATGTCTATCTTCCTGCGCAATATTTATTTGGTGATATATTGAGAATCCATCTGTGAAAAAGAAGGCCTCTTTCCCCCATACATTCTCTAGCACTTCATCTGTAAAAGGTGTCGGAAATGGATCGTGTACACATGCATCATTTAAATTTCTTAGGTCTACACAAATTTTGATTCCCCATGTTTTCTTATCTTCTACTAACATTGGACTTATCGATTTTGATTCTACTACTGGTTCAATGATTCCTGCTTCTAACACTCGATCTATCTCTACCTTTACCTTCTCTTTATACTTCG